>ONZH01011736.1:0-56682 GCA_900303285.1 Rhinella marina | reverse complement strand
TTCAGTTTGGTTATGGTTTTTGGATAGTGTTGCATGTCAGATTGAGGGACTTTAGCATTCAAAGGTATCTAAGCAATAAGCAATAGAAAAGTGAAAAGAGAGAGAAATACAGACCTTAATTGTTTGTCTAACTATTTTTTATATGTGTTTTAAGGATATTATATGCACGTCTTTCTGAGGGTCCTCTATTAACTTCTTTTACTTGAATGGACAACATGCAATATCTTATTTTCCACACCGAGGTCACTACTAGGGTATGAGTTGATGCCCACAGTGATAATGGGTGATCACTGGATGTTTAATCTACTAGATCCATGGTGATCGGCTGATCACTTCTGGTAATCATTTAAAAACGGGATTGTCAGTAGTGCATTTCAGTAACATCAATGGTTAGAGAAGAGCTGCTGGCAAATAAGACTCTCCTCACGTAGCATTATCTCACGTTAGTATTTGCTAAAATGACCAAGATTTAAGTAGGGTCAAGTATCAGTTCAATATATAGATCCCTATCCATGGTGCTGAAAGAGTTAAGGTGATCACCAAGAGATTAATTAAAATCTTCATCAAAGTACTTTACATATATAGCTAATATGACATGGCTCAATGTGAAACTTAAAAAAGGAAAGACTTCCTTTGACAAAGCCAACCTCAAAAAGATCAATATCTGCCAACATTTCAGTACAATCTCCAAGATATTTCAATTTGGTTCTCTTTTGGCTCACTTTTTTCAAATGAGGCAAAGGGAGATATGATAGCCTTTCACATAAATAGGTGACCCTGTAATACATGGCCTAGCTACGTCCACCACAGTAGGCGGCATGTATGGAGTTCTCCAGAAGGACCTAATGAAAGACATGGACAAAAGTTGTCTCCTCTGATTTTAGTTGGTCCGACATATGTAATATCTTGGTCATCATACTCTGAAAAAACACTGGTTAATGACCATTTAGACATGTCTTACAGGGACAATAAAGTATTACATTAGACCATTCAAATGTAGTAGACGGTCCATGCAGAGACCACCAGAGCAGTAATTCAGACTTTCTTGGTGGATTTCTGCTCTTGCTAATAGAGCCGGGAGTATATACCGTCCTTGACATCTAAATGTACGGAGTAGAGAAGTCTTTTTAAAAAACCTCCCTTAAATTTAGTCAACAGGATTTTGCAGCTAGTCCTACACGTATAAGATCAAGGTGGTCCTATTTCAAGGCAAAATGTTTGTTGAAGACAAGATAATGTTAAAATGTTCGAAAAGTACTAAAAAAAAATAAAGATATGTTTTTGGCTTTACAGTTCATTCTAACTCAGCAAAAAATTAATTCCTACTAGCGGCGTTTTGTCCAAATGCTTATCCTATTAGGAATAAAGAAGGGAATCCACCAGATGTGACAAAACTTTGTCCATTATTACAGTTTTTTGCGTGATTGCCAACTTTTTTTTGTTAGCCTTAAAGTCCACTGATAGAAAATAGGCCATAGCAGATGGACAGCCCTGGGAAAACCTCAAATTTCCCATGCATTATACACACATCACATACGTCTAAGTAGAAGCACAGACATCTACTGAGCTTTGCAGCTGAAATCATAAACTTGAGGAAGAAGTTCATAACATCTCTATATCTTAAAAAAAGTGCAATATGATTTTTAAACGTTCTATACCTTCTGGGGATTGAAAAGCGAAGTTTAAAAAACTGCATTTGGACTTGCTTAAACATTTCTCAAGAATATTTCTCTGTAAAAGGAAGGGGAAAAGTTCAGCATGCCTATAAAAAAAAAGAAAGTTTCCAATAAACCACAAAGCATTTCTGCTACCAGTGAAAAATGACTATTGGAATCAGTTAAAGGAGGAGATTACGAGTGGTTAAAAATGTACTAGATTGCTATGCCAGATTTTGTCCATTACATTGAAAATGTTGTAAAGAGAAAAAAATCATTGTAACCCCACTTGGGTCTGTAAATTGGAAATTGGGGAGAGCAGTGATTTGTGCAGTGGAACAAAAAAATATATCGAAAGCAATTTGTCAATTTCTGACACTTTATCAAACGGGTTGTGTCACTAATATCAATGTATCCCATCCCACAGATATCGCTGTTATGTCACTTTCTACAAGTTCTATAATTTATTAACATGTCCTTATTATGAAGTTATTTGCCTCCCATTGTATCTTGTGATAAATCTGCTTGGATATTCAATTGCTGTAGATTGCTTGTAATGTAGGATGTAAGAAGTGTCATTGGTAAGAATAAGGGAAGTGGTTAAGGTCACATTCAATCAGGGTTCAAGCATGGGGGATAAGAGAAAACTTCAAATGAGGTAAATTTAAAAAAAAAACAAAAAAAAAACAATGAGGAATGGGAGCTAGAGTATGAATGATGAATAAAAAAAACCTTACCATGAAAAGTAGTTTACAGCACAATCCCATTAAGGGACACAGAGAGTGATTGTTATAGAAATTGACCCCATGAGAAAATTGAATCCATAGCTGTAATTGGACAAAAATATTAATATTTGTTAAAAAAAAAAAAAAAGATTGCGGCTTGGAATATTAACATGATTTCATCCGACATTGGCCCTTGGCCTTGCGCACATGGATTTCTCCAGATCCTCTGACTCTTTTGATAATATTATGTGCTGTAGATAGTGGGATATTCAAAGTCAATTTTACATTGAGGAACATTTTTCTGAAATTGTTCTACAATTTTTAGATGCAGTTTTTCGCAGATTGGTGAACCTCTGCCCATCTTTGCTTCTGAGAGACTCTGTGTCTCTAACATGGTCTTTTTATACCCAGTGATGTGATTTAGGTGCAAGTTGCTCCTCCAGCTGTTTTTTTTTATCAGCACCACTTACTTTTCCAGCCCTTTGTTGCTCCTGTGCCAGTTTTTTAAGACATTTTGCTGCCATCAAGTTCTATCCCATGAACTGGTAAAATGTCTCATTTGCAAATTATTGTCTTCTGTTTTTATTTATATTTTACACAGCATCCCAAGTTTTTAGGAGTTGGGGTTGTATGATTACATAAATCAGCACAGAATTTTGGATCTAAAAATGAAAGAGGTATTCTGGTTTTAATGATTACATTTATTTCTTTAAACAATAGGATGTAGAACAATTTTGTAATATACATCTATTTATTATTTTGCTCACAGACCTTTAGTATATTCGTGCAATTGCCTCTCCCTAAAGAAAAAAAAATGGTATAGACCATTTAAGTACTTTAAAATGCATCCCTAGTAGAGCTGGATAGGACTAAACATGGTGTCAGTCATGAGAGACGTCATGTGACCCTCACAAGTATCATGTGACCTGGCTTTCAGTTACATGTCAAGGCTACCTACAGCACCTCCTCATATCTGTCAGTGTAGAAGCAGATCTGTGTGTGCTGTTTGTTTTTTAACACTAAACTTTATTTATTACATGACATCACTTAGAGACAGGCAGCCATTTATAATGTAGTTACTGTAATAACCACAATAAAAATCCTGATTTCACCACTAGTCCTTTTTATTGATCATATGAATGTGTCCAGTGTGTTGACCCAGCACATGTATGGCATGTAACATTGTAACATAAGAGAATGCAAAAGATTTGAGAATGAATAAGTTTACGCAGGCTAAGTGAATACAAGGTATTTACTAAGTGTGATTAAATATACACTAACACAAACAAATCACATACTAAATTATAAAAAATAAATACATCACTAGCCTAAATGGGCTGGAGACTCCTTCGATCAAGCTATAACACATGCTTGTCTACGACATTATAACAAATGACCGACACCCTAGAGTGTACAAGAGATAGAGCAAATCAATACTTCCTACCTAGTATAAATTCTTGGTAGAGTCTCTCGACTGTATGTATGTCACAGAGTTTAAACCTGTTAGCCCCTCCTCCAGTGTGCAGCATACATGTCTCTGTGATCACTCTGGAATGTGGTCTCATCAGCACAATGGGGGATGGGTACTACATTACAAGGCACATCATTAAACAGAATGGTAATAATAAAAGGGAACAGAATTAAAGGGACAGAACTAATCAGTACTTAAAAATACTCTTACAGTACCAAACATTGGCAATGTAAATTGCATGATGTGTTAGGTGTTACATGACTGATGCCATGTTTCGGTTAGGCCATGGATAGATTACATAGGACTGATAAATGGGCTATACCATTCCTCTGCATATAGGGGTCAACTGCCTGATATATGAAAGGTATGTATGCAAAATTTTAAATATGTGTATATTAGAAGATTGTACAAATACATTTAAAAATAAGAAACCAGAATACCCCTTCAATAAAAGTTCTTGGTGGCAGGCAGATTTCCATCTTGCACATCCAAACAACTGAAATGAAATGAAAACACCGATGCCGGCGCATTAACACTTCATGTGCCGCGGTCAGCGCTGACCGCGGCACATGAGGCGTGCGGCATGTCAGATGGCGAGCGGGGGGCCATCGGGTCCCTGCGCTGCTGTGACGGGGACCCGATGGCTTGGATAGCAGCCCAATGCCTTCCTTAGGCATCGTGGGCTGCTATCCCTGCTTGTCTGTGCAATCCAGCCCCCTGGATCGCACAGGAAGCAGGCTGTAAGTGTATTACATTGAGTTATACACTTACAGCCAATACATTACAATACAGAAGTATTGTAATGCATTGTAAAGGGGATCAGACCCCCAAAAGTTAAATAAAGTAAAAAAAAAAGTGAAAAAAAGTAAAACAAAATTAAAGTGTTACAAAAAATAAGTTTCAAGTAAAAAAAAAAGGACACTTTTCCCAAAATAAAGTTAAAAAAAAATTGTAAAAAAAGGGTAAAAAAGAAAAGTATACATATTAGATATTGCCGCGTCTGTATCGACCGGCTCTATAAAAATATCATATCATCCACCCCGCCAGGTGAACGCAGTAAAAAAAAAAAAACAGTGCCAAACAGCCATTGTTTTGGTCACCTTCCTTTACAAAAAGTGTAATAGCAGGTGATCAAAAAGGCGTATTTTACCCAAAATGGTACCAATCAAACCGTCATCTTGTCCCGCAAAAATGATACTCTACCTGAGACAATCACCTGAAAAATAAAAAAAATACGGCTCTCTGAAAATGGCAACACAAAAAAAGATTTTATTCTGTTCAAAAATAAATCTAATGTGTAAAACTTTCCAAAAATAAAAAAATTAGACATATTTGGTATCGCCACGTCCATAACAACCTGCTCTATAAAAATATTACATGAGATGGCCCCCCAGGTGAATGCTGCAAAAAAAAAACAACTGTGCCAAAACAACCATTTTTTTCCCTCTTGCCTCACAAAAAGTGTAATAGCAGGCGATCAAACAGGCGTACTTAACCCAAAATGGTACCAATCAAACCGTCATCTTGTCCCGCAAAAATGATACCCTACCTGAGACAATCGCCCAAAAACTAATGTGTAAAACTTTCCAAGAATAAGAAATTTAGACATATTTGGTATCGCCACGTCCGTAACAACCTGCTCTATAAAAATAACACATGATTTGCCCCCTCTGGTGAATGCTGTAAAAAAAATTAAAAAAAAAAACATGCCAAAACAGCTATTTTTATTCACCTTGACTCACAAAAAGTGTAATACCAAGCGATCAAAAAGTCTTATGTACCCCAAGATGGTACCAATGAAGACATCAGCTCATCCCACAAAAAATGAGCCCCCACATAAGACAATAACTCAAAAAAATAAAAATCAGTGGCTCCCGCAAGCCATTACATCAAAGTCTGTGTTGTAAAATCCATATGGCGCTCCTTCTGTTTTGAGTCCTGCCATGTTCCCCCACAGCAGTTTACCACACATATGGGGTGTTGCCGTATTCAGGAGAAAATGGGTAACAAATTATGGGGTGCTTTTCTCCTGTTACCCCTTATGAAAATAAAAAAATTGGGGCTAAAGCAACATTTCATTGGAAGAAAATGAAATTTTTCATTTTCACAGCCAAGTGTTTCCAAATTCCGTAAAACACTTAGGGGTTCAAAGTGGCCTAGTACCCCCCTTAATATATTCGTTGAAGGGTGTCGTTTCCAAAATGGGGTCACTTTTTGAGGGTTTCCACTGTACGGGGTACGTCAGGGTCTCTCAATTACAAAAAGGTGCCTAAAAACCAATTCTAGCAAAATCTGCCTCCAAAATCCATATGGCGCTCCTTTACTTCTGACCACTGCCACAAACCCATAGAGACGTTTACCACCACATATGGGGTTATTTCTGTAAACTGCAGAAATCAGAGCAATGTATATTGAGGTTTAGTTTTGCTGCTTAACCCTTGCTGTGTTGCAAGAAAATAATTATTAACATGAATAATCTACCAAAAAAGTCAGGGCTCCGTTAAAAGTATAGGTGTGGATTCATAGGTGAGCCTGCACCTATCATACATTGGGGGAATATCCTAGCGATATGCCACCGAGTGTGTGAGATGGGACAACCTCTTTACGCATGACTTATACTATGGGAGGAAAGCAAAGAAATTAAAGCAGACTCACTCAAACATGGGGAGAACATGACACATCGATTCAAATAAAACCTTGGAGGGCATTTTTGTGTCATGCTCCTCCCCATCAAATCCTGCATTATGCTTTGTACTTTTATATCACATTTTTTTCTTTTTTCAGAAGAGAACCATTTCAATTTTGGCAAGACCAACCCAACCAAAGTCTCTGAGTATTCTCTAGAGAGCCCAAGCTCTGAGACAATTACAAGTCCAGCCAGAAGACATCTCCATTTAGGGTTGACTTTAAGAGTCAATCATTTACCACTAGGAGCTACTGCATATGGGATGAGCCACACGTAACATATTAGGTCTTGTTTATATGTCCTGAAAATCAATATAACAACCTATAAATGGACACATCTGGTTTAGAAGGTGGGTGGACCCCCAGGATCACTTCCTCTGGTGGTCATAAAAAAAACAAAAAAAAAACACTTCCATACTGCTTGTATGAACTGAACTTTGGTGAAGCAGCCTATAGACTAGACAACTCTATATAATTCATTAAACTTTTTCCTAAAGGGCATCAGTCAGCAGCTTTGTACCTATGACACTGGCTGACCTGTTACATGTGCGCTTGGCAGCTGAAGACATCTGTGTTGGTCCCATGTTCATATGTGTCCGCATTGCTGATAAAAATTATGTTTTAATATATGCAAATTAGCCTCTAGGAGCAACGGGGGCGTTGCCATTACACCTAGAGGCTCAGCTCTCTCTGAAACTGCTGCTCCCTCTGCACTTTGATTAATAGGGCCAGGTGTGATGATGTTTTTACTGTCTGGTTGTGACAATCAAAGTACAGATGGTGCGGCAGCTGCAGAGAGGACAGATCCTCTAGGTGTAACGGCAACGCCCCCCGTTGCTCCTAGAGGCTCATTTGCTTATATTAAAACATCATTTTCTCAGCAATGTGGGTACATATAAACATGGGACCAACACAGATGTCTTCAGCTGCCAAGTTCACATGTTACAGGTCAGCCAGTGTCACAGGTACAAAACTGCTGACAGATGCCCTTTAAAACTTTTACCAAAAACATAAAAAATAAACCAACAAAATAAAAAATATTGAAATAAAAATAAAAAAAACATAAAGAGAGTATTGAAACAAGAGGATAGTGGCCATGAACTGTCTGGTCGCATTTGCATCCCTGAACCTTCTTCTCTTATTACATACACAATCAATCATACTGCCTATACTCCTGAGCTGCTGGGTTACTTCTGGTTTATCTCTTGGTACCAGAATGTAAAATGTATTTGGCAGAAGATGCAGCAAAGCAGTAAAAGTGAAGTGTTATTCTATTGGCTGTTCACAATGATGAAGCCGCCTGAGGTTTTGAATTTTCCTATTTCTTTTGGCTTTATGTTGTTTCTTTGTACATACTGTATGTCTTCAGATTCCATTGAAACTGTAGTCTGTCAACTTTTATTAGAACTTTTCTGTGGTTTTGCCATTTTCCCATGGTTTAGTCCTTGGAATACTTCTGATTCTATAAATAAATTACTATAATATATACTATAATATACCATTCTAAATATATTACTAGTAGAGATGGGCGAAGTTTTGAAAAATGTAATTTGGGCAGCGTCATTGAAGTTTGACAAGACATTCAGTTTACTAATTAATTTGTCACAAATCGCTATGTTAAAACCCCATTCAGCCTATCAATTCAATGGGCCCGCTTAAAGAGAAGTGCACCCGTCTACCGGCTATTAAAAAATAGTAATACGCTAGTGCAGTATGACCTTTTGGGTTTTTCCTAAAATGGTGGCTGGAGTTTTTTTAGAAAGAAGGGGGAAAAAAACCTCATTCACTGTTTATGCAGAGGCAGCCCACTGAGGCAGCAGGATGATGTCATCAACGCTCAGTTGCAGGTCTTCGGCAGGTCTTTTTCAATCAAGATAGGAGCTGACTGCCTCTGCATGAGCAAGTGGATGAGGTTTTTTCCCCTTTCTTCTAGAAAAAACTCCCAGCCGGCATTAGAGGAAAAATGATTCTTTACCACAAAGAAAGGAGATTTGCTTCGTTCAGAATCAATATTTTCTAAAATTCAGACTTATTCCTAGAATGCGGCCCCCAAAGTCACTGAGGGCACACTGTGCAAGCACAGCCACCCTTCATTCATTTCTAGTGGAGTTCCAAAAATATCCTCCGGGACTCTCGTAGAGGTGAATGGAGAGCAATCGCGCATATGTGGTACACTCTTCTTTTAAATTTTACTCAGCTGTTTTTTGTCTCCTTAGGGTAACTGAAACTGTGATTATTTGCTTGCTTGTACTGATGATGTACAATAGCAATTTTACCATCATTCTACTACAGCCTGCCAGAGACTGTGTATTAGGAACTGAAACATGGCAGGCCTGGGAGCCATCAGAAGTCCCTTTGCTATCATAGGCAACCGGTCATCAACTCACAATTTCACTGCAGAGATACTGTTTTGGAGGACAGAGGGAGCTCAGTCTTCTGTCTAACCACTCAGATGCCACTGTCACTATTAACTGCAGCATCTGAGGTTAAATCGCCAGGACCAGAGTAATCTCTGACTCTGGCAACCTGTCATGTGAGGGTGGGTTTAAGTTATAGTAATAGGTTTCGTTTATAACGGAATATAACGGAATGACCAGACGGAATGCAAAACGGAAGCCTTTTAGAGTCTGGTTTCCGTTATGCAAGACGGAAAACAAATGTCATGCTCAGGTGTGGGGGGAACCACACTGAGCATAGAAGGGAATGGAGATTAGACCTGGAAACTAGGGAAGGAAGATGGACACCTCATAAAGGAAATCCTGACTCAAATCCTGACTAACTACCAGTATGAACAGGCCTCAAAGGTAGGCGAGTTCATACACAGGAAACCAAAGCTCTAATCTGACCCTATAGGACCCTGGAACTAATGTCAGGAATGAGTCTACCTGTTCCTCCACAAGGAGGACGAACAGGAGTCTCCCTCAGGCCTAATCACAAACAACAGGGAAATTTTACGTAGCCACACAAAAGGGAATGAGGACACTTATCTTCAATGAAGAAATGGAGGCTCCAGGATCTCAGCTGAGAACCACACACCAGCTCACCCACAATAACCACTGAAGCTATAAACCGCAAGGAACTGTGGCAGAAGCAGCAATAAATAGGGGAGGGACATTTACCACACTAGCAACAACCTGAGAGAAAAGGGTGTGGTAAATACCAACAACAAAAAAGGAAAACATGTCAGATTATAACATGTGTTACCAATCTGACAGACCTCCTGCTACCTGTCGCAGAAACGTCCGTGACAAAAAAAGTCCTGTCGACAGGACTTTTTTTTCCCGTCCTGCAATGCACAGTGTTGTACACAGATATACAGGCTCTCTGCTGTGAGGAAATATCTGATTTTTAATGTGCCAACAGAGGGGAATGTTAGCTAGGATTGCTTATAGGGTCTTAGAGAATAAACTCTTATGTGATACTACTACTCCACAGAGAATTCAAAGACACTAACTACAAATATTCTAAAGGCTACAGTAATTACAGTCAGAAAAGTGACCAGCAACCATAGCTATCCAGACTTTTGCTACAGGTGAGAGTCTACAGCTCAGACACCCATCAGGCCAGACCAACTCAAAAAACCCTGCATTACACAGTTGAAACCTATAGCCACAAGTACCTAGCTTTTAGATGTTGGCCAGAAGTTCAGTGGAGAGATATCAGCAAGATAGCATACCGGAGTGCCCATCATCTGCCACTTTGCCAGCCAAACATACCTCATCTGGGGAGAGAAAGTGTGCTGTGTACAAAACTACTGTTGGATATACTACAGCTAGTAAAGAATAGATTTATTCTTCTACTGTTGGCCTGATTCATTATAATCACCTTTTCACTACACTAATCCTACGGGAGCAACCCAGATTGAGGGAGTACACTGTGACACAACACTTCATCAGGGCCACTACCACTCCCATCATCTGCACTGGCTTCCTCAGGGTCTCACTGCCTGTATAATGTCTGTCTTTCAATCCGGAAAAGGTGAGCAAAGATGAAGTGAAGGTGCAGCACTATAAATAACCTTTAATGAACAGCAGGGGTTGTGTCCTCACCAACTGGACATTGGTGGCATATCTTCATGCCATTGTCCATAATTAAACAGTTCCTTTATGGTCTGCAAGTTAATTAATTGTAAAATAAAGTTAGAAATTGGACTATAGCTGGCAATGTCCTTGCATGACTCAGGACCAGCTGATCATGCTCAAGACAACCATATGATGCACAATTCTAGAACTAATAGAATTTGCCCTTATATGCCCCTTTCATTAGCATGGCTTTGCCATAGTTTGAAGCCTTCCATTTATGAATGATAGGACAATAAAAGGAAATCCTACTGAGATTATGAAGAACCCGTGCCACAGGTCAACATGGGGATTGGTGATAAATTTGAGGAACTTTTTAAATGTTCTACAACTCATTTACTATTCACTTGTGACACAAATACTTTATAAATCACATTAACCAGTTGAAATTTGGGCAAAATGTAAATTTCCAGAAGTATTTGGCTCTCATGGCACTATACTATTTTTACTTAGTGCCATTGATTTGGTGACCTGCAAAGAACACGTCTTAGGCTTTGAAAGATGGGATATCTATTTTCCAGATTTCAATAATCACAGTTGGGTTACTGTTGCAGAGAACATTTTGGAGATTAAGGGTGAACTTTTAAAGAGATTAAGTGGATTTGTGGTCTTAAACCAAAGCAGCCATACTTTACATTTAAGTGTGTCATTAAATCTTGTTATTATTCCGTGGGCTGTTAAATTTCAGAAGATCTATCACTATTCATAAGGCAATTAAACTCCCCCTCATCACTTCACATTGAAAATCTGACATAGATAAGGATTGTATTTCATTGTAACAAGATGCCATTACAACATATATAATATACATTGGCTTAAAGTATAACGTCCCATGTAAATGTTCTACACAAGGATGGAAGGAGTTATTGTTCCATGTCAAGAAATGTTCTCATTCTTCTAGGACATTTTAATTTAGCACAACTCACTGTGATATCTCAGTACGTTATCAATGGATTTCATCTACTTAGTTCTCGACAAAGGAACACAAAGGGCCTCAAAGAAAAACGTTTACTAGAAAAGATTGTTCACATAGATACTGTAGATAGCTATATAAATAGACAAATAAAGTAAAAAATATAGATGATAGATAGATAGATAGATAGATAGATAGATAGATAGATAGATAGATAGATAACAGGTCAGACCAGGACCTGCTCTGTATCTGCTACATTGCAAGAGCTAAAGAACCTGTGATGGTGTCACAAATGTGAACAATGCAGAAGTGGGCGCAGCCTCAGCAGTGGAGAAGAGAAGTGGTGGTGAAGGACCTGTAATGATATCACCTGACATGTGATCAGTATAAGAGGGGAAGGGGCTCAGCAGTGGAGAAGAGGAGCGGTGGTCAAGGACCTATGATGATGGCATGTGACATGAGGGGAGCTTTGTGTGGAGGAAAAGAAAGTAGAGAAACATTAACTTCAATGTGAGCTGGGAGTTCTCTCCTCTTATAACCTCCTCCCTGTAATGTCCTCTGATATCATTATAATAACAGCCTGGACATGCTGGGAGTTGTACAGTGGGTTTCTCATCTTATACCTCCTCCCTGTAATGTCCTCTGATATCACATAATAACGTGTTGGCAATGATAGAAAACAGAGGGTGGTTATTAATGGTACACACTCAGATTGGGTCACTGTCACTACAGGGATCAGTACTGGGATCTATTCTCTCAATATATTTATTAATGCATCTTGTAGAAGGCTTGCACAGTAAAATATAAATTTTTTACAGATGACACTAAACTGTGTAAAATAATTAATACAGAAAGACAGTATACTGTATATTATATATATATATATATATATATATATATATATATCTACACACACACTACAGAGGACAGTATACTGCATATATACTACAGAGGATAATTTACTGTATATATGTACTACAAAGGACAGTAATACTGTATATATACACTACAGAGGACAGTATACTGTATATATACCTACAGAGGACAGTATACTGCTAAAGATGGCAGAAAATTAATGCTGGGTTACACATTCCATTTAACTGTAGTATTAGTATCAAGCAGCCACTGCTAAGGCCAATAAGATTATGGTGAAAAGGCAAAGACCTATTAAAACTCAACTTATATTATTATATGCCAATAAAATGACCCACATCTGGTCAGGAAAATACCAATCAAGAAGCTGACAAAAACACCAACCACAAAATAAGGGAAAAATTGGGAAAAGCAGATACTGGCCCTGATAGGACCCTATTATAACCAATGCCCAGGGGATCGCCTTGATGGTAGGAGACCCCTGTCCTCGTACCTTGTACTGGCTTGTCCTACATGTCCCTACACCAATATGTGATAATACATAATCTCTATAATCAAAACAGATGAAAAGCATATAATTACTCAATAGCATAAATGTCATACAAATGGGATGACATGGATACAAATGTGACATTTATGCTTTGAATCCAGAGAAAAAAAAAGCAGACTGGTTTGAGTGTTGTATTTATAAAAGCAGAGACACAACGCGAGTTTGAGCGTTCGCCGCATTTGATTTTTAAATGCGTGTTTGAATAAGTGTGTGATTTTAGATTACAAGACTTTCAGATTCAGGGACTACAGTAAGTCGGTTTCATATCACTGTATTGTATTTTTTCTCTTTTATTGTGTAATCCCCATTAGTATGTCTTCCATTATTGACAGAGCAGTCCAGTGCACATCTTGTCTGATGTATGCAGTCCTGGAACAGCCGTTTAAGGGTGCATATCTTTGTTCAAAAAATGTGAGCAAATTACCCGTTTTGGAATCGCACATTGTGTATCTAACCGGACGGATTTCAACACTGAGAAGAGCTGACAGTTTTGGAAAGAGTTTGCTGCTCAGTGAGAAAGCACTCTATGGGTAGATGTGGGGAGGGTGGTAGTGAGGAGGCTCAGGAAAGTGAGGTAGCTAGCTGGATAACAGTTAGAAAGCGGGTTACAGGGAAAAGTGCCAGGGAGGCTAGCCCTGATCTGACGCACCCCAACAAGTTTGCAAGTTTGGCAGATGAGGGGGATGTTACTTCAGGGAGAGCACTGCTGCAGCCGGACACTTCCTCTGCCAGTCAGGGGAATGTTCAGCTCCAGTAAGCAGGGGGGCCAGGAGAGCAGGGAGGCCAGACAAGGTGCTGGTAGTGGGAGATTTAATTATTAGGGGTACAGAGAGGGCAATCTGTCACAAAGACCCGGATCGTTGAATGGTGTGTTGTCTTCCTGGCGCTCGAGTTCGGCACATCGTGGATCGGGTTACAGATTACTGGGAGGGGCCGGAGAAGATCCAGCAGTCATGGTCCATATCGGAACCAATGACAAACTTAGAGGTAGGTGGAGTGTCCTTTAAAATGATTTTAGGGATTTAGGGCATAAGCTTAGGGCAAGGACCTCAAAGGTAGTGTTTTCCAAAATACTGCCTGTACCACGAGCCACACAAGAAAGGCAGCGGGAGATTAGGGAGGTAAACAAGTGGCTCAAGAACTGGTGTAGGAAGGAGGGATTTGGGTTCTTGGAGAACGGGGCCGACTTCTCTGTTGGCTACAGGCTCTACTGTAGGGATGGGCTGCACCTCAATGGGGAAGGGGCAGCTGTTTTGGGGGGAGAAGATGGCTAGAAGGCTTGGAGGAGTGTTTAAACTAGGGACTGGGGGGAGGGTAACCTACATAATAGGAGGGGAAGATAGTGCAGATAGAGACCTGGGGCAAGGTAATAGAACTGGGGGAGGAATGGAAGGAGGAACTAGAACACTGCAGAAGGAAAGGTGTAGGGGAAAAATATACATAAACCTTTTAACTATATGTACACTAATGTCAGAAGCCTGACTAATAAAACTGGTGAACTGGAATTAGTGATGTGTGAGGAGGACTATGACATAGTGGGAATAACTGAGACATGGCTGAATGATAGCTATGACTGGGCAGTCAACGTACAGGGTTACAGCCTGTTTAGAAAGGATCGCCAAAATCGGAGAGGGTCTGCCTTTATGTAAAGTCCTGTCTAAAGCCCACATTCCAGGAAGATATAAGTGAGGGACATGAACATGTGGAGTCACTGTGGGTAAAAATAAATGGGGCCAAAAACAATAATAAAATACTAATAGGACTTTATTATAAACCACCTAATATACCAGAGTCCACAGAAAATCTACTTCTAAATGAAATAGACAAGGCGGCAAATCATAAGGAGATTGTTATTATGGGGGATTTCAACTACCCAGATATAGACTGGGAAACTGAAACCTGTATATCTCATAAGAAGAAACAGGTTTTTGGCAATAACCAAAGACAATTCCCTTTCCCAACTGGTTCAGGACCCGACTAGAGGGACGGCCAGGGGCATAGCTAAAGGCTCATGGGCCCTGTTGCAAGAGTTCAGATTGGGCCCCCTTCCCTCAGTGCTTTGTGTGTCTTCGTATGCGACACAAGGGTCTTTGGGCCCCCTCAGGCTCCTGGGCCCGGTAGCGACTGCTACCTCTGCACCCCCTATAGCTACGCCCCTGGGGACGGTCATACTATACTTAGTATTAACCAATAGACCTGACAGAACAACAGATGTGCAGGTTGGGGGACACCTGGGAAATAGTGACCATAAAATAATAACCTTCCAATTGTCATTCAAAAAAGTGTTTCTTCAGGGAAGAACAAAAATACCAAACTTGAAAAAAGCAAAATTTAGCCAACTAAGAGAGGCCATAGGCCTAACTAACTGGGACAAAGTCCTCAAAAATAAAAATACAGCCACAAAATGGGAGATTTTTAAAAGCATCCTAATGTCTAATTGTGAGAGGTACATACCTTATGGGAATAAAAGGTTAAGGAACAAGAAAAAACCAATGTGGATAAACAGAACTGTAAAGAAAGCAATAAATGACAAACAGAAAGCATTTAAATCACTAAAACAGGAGGGGAGCAAGGAAGCATTGAAAAACTATAAGGAAAAAAAATAGAATATATAAAAGACAAATAAAAACAGCCAAACTAGAGACCGAGAGATTAATCGCCAAAAGAGAGTAAAACTAACCCTAAAATGTTCTTTAATTATATAAATTTATATAATTAAAGAACATTTTAGGGTTAGTTTTTACTCTCTTTGGCGATTAATCTCTCGGTCTCTAGTTTTGGCTGTTTTTATTTGTCTTTTACATATTCTATTTTTTTTCCTTATAGTTTTTCAATGCTTCCTTGCTCCCTCCTGTTTTAGTGATTTAAATGCTTTCTGTTTGTCATTTATTGCTTTCTTTACAGTTCTATGTTTATCCACATTGGTTTTTTCTTGTTCCTTAAACCTTTTATTCCCATAAGGTATGTACCTCTCACAATTAGACATTAGGATGCTTTTAAAAATCTCCCATTTTGTGGCTGTATTTTTTATTTTTGAGGACTTTGTCCCAGTTAGTTAGGTCTATGGCCTCTCTTAGTTGGCTAAATTTTGCTTTTTTCAAAGTTTTGGTATTTTTGTTTCTTCCCTGAAGAAACACTTTTTTGAATGACAATTGGAAGGTTATTATTTTATGGTCACTATTTCCCAGGTGTCCCCCAACCTGCACATCTGTTGTTCTGTCAGGTCTATTGGTTAATACTAAGTATAGTATGACCGTCCCCAGGGGCGTAGCTATAGGGGGTGCAGAAGTAGCAGTCGCTACCGGGCCCAGGAGCCTGAGGGGGCCCAAAGACCCTTGTGTCGCATACGAAGACACACAAAGCACTGAGGGAAGGGGGCCCAATCTGAACTCTTGCAACAGGGCCCATGAGCCTTTAGCTATGCCCCTGGCCGTCCCTCTAGTCGGGTCCTGAACCAGTTGGGAAAGGGAATTGTCTTTGGTTATTGCCAAAACCTGTTTCTTCTTATGAGATATACAGGTTTCAGTTTTCCCAGTCTATATCTGGGTAGTTGAAATCCCTCATAATAACAATCTCCTTATGATTTGCCGCCTGTCTATTTCATTTAGAAGTAGATTTTCTGTGGTCTCTGGATATATTAGGTGGTTTATAATAAAGTCCTATTAGTATTTTATTATTGTTTTTTGGCCCATTTATTTTCTACCCACAGTGACTCCACATGTTCATGTCCCTCACTTATATCTTCCTGGAATGTGGGCTTTAGACAGGACTTTACATAAAGGCAGACCCTCTCCGATTTTGGCGATCCTTTCTAAACAGGCTGTAACCCTGTACGTTGACTGCCCAGTCATAGCTATCATTCAGCCATGTCTCAGTTATTCCCACTATGTCATAGTCCTCCTCACACATCACTAATTCCAGTTCACCAGTTTTATTAGTCAGGCTTCTGACATTAGTGTACATATAGTTAAAAGGTTTATGTATAATTTTTCCCCTACACCTTTCCTTCTGCAGTGTTCTAGTTCCTCCTTCCATTCCTCCCCCAGTTCTATTACCTTGCCCCAGGTCTCTATCTGCACTATCTTCCCCTCCTATTATGTAGGTTACCCTCCCCCCCAGTCCCTAGTTTAAACACTCCTCCAGCCTTCTAGCCATCTTCTCCCCCAAAACAGCTGCCCCTTCCCCATTGAGGTGCAGCCCATCCCTACAGTAGAGCCTGTAGCCGACAGAAGAAGTCGGCCCCGTTCTCCAAGAACCCAAATCCCTCCTTCCTACACCAGTTCTTGAGCCACTTGTTTACCTCCCTAATCTCCCGTTGCCTTTCTTGTGTGGCTCGTGGTACAGGCAGTATTTTGGAAAAACACTACCTTTGAGGTCCTTGCCCTAAGCTTATGCCCTAAATCCCTAAAATCATTTTAAAGGACACTCCACCTACCTCTAAGTTTGTCATTGGTTCCGATATGGACCATGACTGCTGGATCTTCTCGGCCCTCCCAGTAATCTGTCAACCCGATCCACGATGTGCCGAACTCGAGCGCCAGGAAGACAACACACCATTCAACGATCCGGGTCTTTGTGAAAGATTGCCCTCTCTGTACCCCTAATAATTAAATCTCCCACTACCAGCACCTGTCTGGCCTGCCCTGCTCTCCTGGCCCCCTGCTTACTGGAGCTGACATTCCCCTGACTGGCAGAGGAAGTGTCCGGCTGCAGCAGTGCTCTCCCTGAAGTAACATCCCCCTCATCTGCCAAACTTGCAAACTTGTTGGGGTGTGTCAGATCAGGGCTAGCCTCCCTGGCACTTTTCCCTCTAACCCGCTTTCTAACTGTTATCCAGCTAGCTACCTCACTTTCCTGAGCCTCCTCACTACCACCCTCCCCCACATCTACCCCATAGAGTGCTTTCTCACTGAGCAGCAAACTCTTTTCCAAACTGTCAGCTCTTCTCAGTGTTGAAATCCGTCCGGTTAGATACACAATGTGCGATTCCAAACGGGTAATTTGCTCACATTTTGAACAAATATATGCACCCTTAAACGGCTGTTCCAGGACTGCATACATCAGACAAGATGTGCACTGGACTGCTCTGTCAATAATGGAAGACATACTAATGGGGATTACACAATAAAAGAGAAAAAAATACAATACAGTGATATGAAACCGACTTACTGTAGTCCCTGAATCTGAAGTCTTGTAATCTAAAATCACACACTTAATTCAAACACGCATTTAAAAATCAAATGCGCGAACGCTCAAACTCGCGTTGTGTCTCTGCTTTTATAAATACAACACTCAAACCAGTCTGCTTTTTTTTCTCTGGATTCAAAGCATAAATGTCACATTTGTATCCATGTCATCCCATTTGTATGACATTTATGCTATTGAGTAATTATATGCTTTTCATCTGTTTTGATTATAGAGATTATGTATTATCACATATTGGTGTAGGGACATGTAGGGACAAGCAGTACAAGGTACGAGGACAGGGGTCTCCTACCATCAAGGCGATCCCCTGGGCATTGGTTATAATAGGGTCCTATCAGGGCCAGTATCTGCTTTTCCCAATTTTTCCCTTATTTTGTGGTTGGTGTTTTGTCAGCTTCTTGATTGGTATTTTCCTGACCAGATGTGGTCATTTTATTGGCATATAATAATATAAGTTGAGTTTTAATAGGTCTTTGCCTTTTCACCATAATCTTATTGGCCTTAGCAGTGGCTGCTTGATACTAGATACTACAGTTAAATGGAATGTGTAACCCACATTATTTTCTGCCATCTTTAGCAGTATACTGTCCTCTGTAGTGTATATATACAGTATACTGTCCTCTGTAGTGTATATATACAGTATACTGTCCTTTGTAGTACATATATACAGTAAACTATCCTCTGTAGTATATATGCAGTATACTGTCCTCTGTAGTGTGTGTGTATATATATATATATATATATAATATATATATATATATATACAGTATACTGTCTTCTGTATTAATTATTTTACACAGTTTAGTGTCATCTGTAAAAATTTATATTTTACTGTGCAAGCCTTCTACAAGATCATTAATAAATATATTGAAGAGAATAGATCCCAGTACTGATCCCTGTAGTGACAGTGACCCAATCTGAGTGTGTACCATTAATAACCACCCTCTGTTTCTATCATTGCCAACACGTTATTATGTGATATCAGAGGACATTACAGGGAGGAGGTATAAGATGAGAAACCCACTGTACAACTCCCAGCATGTCCAGGCTGTTATTATATGATATCAGAGGACATTACAGGGAGGAGGTATAAGAGGAGAGAACTCCCAGCTCACATTGAGTTAATGTTTCTCTACTTTCTTTTCCTCCACACAAAGCTCCCCTCATGTCACATGCCATCATCATAGGTCCTTGACCACCGCTCCTCTTCTCCACTGCTGAGCCCCTTCCCCTCTTATACTGATCACATGTCGGTGATATCATTACAGGTCCTTCACCACCACTTCTCTTCTCCACTGCTGAGCTGCGCCCACTTCTGCATTGTTCACATTGTGACACCATCACAGGTTCTTTAGCTCTTGCAATGTAGCAGATACAGAGCAGGTCCTGGTCTGACCTGTTATCTATCTATCTATCTATCTATCTATCTATCTATCTATCTATCTATCTATCATCTATATTTTTTACTTTATTTGTCTATTTATATAGCTATCTACAGTATCTATGTGAACAATCTTTTCTAGTAAACGTTTTTCTTTGAGCCCTTTTGTGTTCCTTTGTCGAGAACTAAGTAGATGAAATCCATTGATAACGTACTGAGATATCACAGTGAGTTGTGCTAAATTAAAATGTTCCTAGAAGAATGAGAACATTTCTTGACATGGAACAATAACTCCTTCCATCCTTGTAGAACAATTTACATGGGACGTTATACTTTAAGCCAATGTATATTATATATGTTGTAATGGCATCTTGTACAATGAAATACAATCCTTATCTATGTCAGATTTTCAATGTGAAGTGATGAGGGGGAGTTTAATTGCCTTATGAATAGTGATAGATCTTCTGAAATTTAACAGCCCACGGAATAATAACAAGATTTAATGACACACTTAAATGTAAAGTATGACTGCTTTGGTTTAAGACCACAAATCCACTTAATCTCTTAAAAAGTTCACCCTTAATCTCCAAAATGTTCTCTGCAACATGTAACCCAACTGTGATTATTGAAATCTGGAAAATAGATATCCCATCTTCAAAAGCCTAAGACGTGTTCTTGCAGGTCACAAATCAATGGCACTAAGTAAAAATAGTATAGTGCCATGAGAGCCAAATACTTCTGGAAATTTACATTTTGCCCAAATTTCAACTGGTTAATGTGATTTATAAAGTATTTGTGTCACAAGTGAATAGTAAATGAGTTGTAGAACATTTAAAAAGTTCCTCAAATTTATCACCAATCCCCATGTTGACCTGTGGCACGGGTTCTTCATATCTCAGTAGGATTTCCCTTTTATTGTCCTATCATTCATAAATGGAAGGCTTCAACTATGGCAAAGCCATGCTAATGAAAGGGCATATAAGGCAAATTCTATTAGTTCCTAGAATTGTGCATCATATGGTTGTCTTGAGCATGATCAGCTGGTCCTGAGTCATGCAAGGACATTGCCAGCTATAGTCCAATTTCTAACTTTATTTTACAATAATTAACTTGCAGACCATAAAGGAACTGTTTAATTATGGACAATGCATGAAGATATGCCACCAATGTCCAGTTGGTGAGGACACAACCCCTGCTGTTCATTAAAGGTTATTTATAGTGCTGCACCTTCACTTCATCTTTGCTCACCTTTTCCGGATTGAAAGACAGACATTATACAGGCAGTGAGCCCCTGAGGAGCCAGTGCAGATGATGGGAGTGGTAGTGGCCCTGATGAAGTGTTGTGTCACAGTGTACTCCCTCAATCTGGGTTGCTCCCGTAGGATTAGTGTAGTGAAAAGGTGATATAATGAATCAGGCCAACAGTAGAAGAATAAAATCTATTCTTTACTAGCTGTAGTATATCCAACAGTAGTTTGTACACAGCACACTTTCTCTCCCCAGATGAGGTATGTTGGCTGGCAAAGTGGCAGATGATGGCACTCCGGTATGCTATCTTGCTGATATCTCTCCACTGAACTTCTGGCCAACATCTAAAAGCTGGTACTTGTGGCTATAGGTTTCAACTGTGTAATGCAGGGTTTTTTGAGTTGGTCTGGCCTGATGGGTGTCTGAGCTGTAGACTCTCACCTGTAGCAAAGTCTGGATAGCTATGGTTGCTGGTCACTTTTTCTGACTGTAATACTGTAGCCTTTTAGAATATTTGTAGTTAGTGTCTTTGAATTCTCTGTGGAGTAGTAGTATCACATAAGAGTTTATTCTCTAAGACCCTATAAGCAATCCTAGCTAACATTCCCCTCTGTTGGCACATTAAAAATCAGATATTTCCTCACAGCAGAGAGCCTGTATATCTGTGTACAACACTGTGCATTGCAGGACGGGAAAAAAAAGTCCTGTCGACAGGACTTTTTTGTCACGGACGTTCTGCGACAGTAGCAGGAGGTCTGTCAGATTGGTAACACATGTTATAATCTGACATGTTTTCCTTTTTTGTTGTTGGTATTTACCACACCCTTTTCTCTCAGGTGTTGCTAGTGTGGTAAATGTCCCTCCCCTATTTATTGCTGCTTCTGCCACAGTTCCTTGCGGTTTATAGCTTCAGTGGTTATTGTGGTGAGCTGGTGTGTGGTTCTCAGCTGAGATCCTGGAGCCTCCATTTCTTCATTGAAGATAAGTGTCCTCATTCCCTTTTGTGTGCTACGTAAAATTTCCCTGTTGTTTGTGATTAGGCCTGAGGGAGACTCCTGTTCGTCCTTCCTTGTGGAGGAACAGGTAGACTCATTCCTGACATTAGTTCCAGGGTCCTATAGGGTCAGATTAGAGCTTTTGGTTTCCTGTGTATGAACTCGCCTACCTTTGAGGCCTGTTCATACTGGTAGTTAGTCAGGATTTGAGTCAGGATTTCCTTTATGAGGTGTCCATCTTCCTTCCCTAGTTTCCTGGTCTAATCTCCATTCCCTCCTATGCTCAGTGTGGTTCCCCCCACACCTGAGCATGACATTTGTTTTCCGTCTTGCATAACGGAAACCAGACTCTAAAAGGCTTCCGTTTTGCATTCCGTCTGGTCATTCCGTTATATTCCGTTATAAATGAAACCTATTACTATAACTTAAACCCACCCTCACATGACAGGTGCCAGAGTCAGAGATTACTCTGGTCCTGGCGATTTAACCTCAGATGCTGCAGTTAATAGTGACAGTGGCATCTGAGTGGTTAGACAGAAGACTGAGCTCCCTCTGTCCTCCAAACAGTATCTCTGCAGTGAAATTGTGAGTTGATGACCGGTTGCTATGATAGCAAAGGGACTTCTGATGGCTCCCAGGCCTGCCATGTTCAGTTCCTATTACACAGTCTCTGGCAGGCTGTAGTAGAATGATGGTAAAATTGCTATTTACATCATCAGTACAAGCAAGCAAATAATCACAGTTTCAGTTACCCTAAGGAGACAAAAACAGCTGAGTAAAATTTAAAAGGAGAGTGTACCACATATGCGCGATGTGCTCTCCATTCACCTCTACGAGAGTCCCGGAGATATTTTTGGAACTCCTCTAGAAATGAATGAAGGGTGGCTGTGCTTGCACAGTGTGCCCTCAGTGACTTTGGGGGCCGCATTCTAGGAATAAGTCTGAATTTTAGAAAATATTTGATTCTGAACGAAGCCAAATCTCCTTTCTTTGTGGTAAAGAATCATTTTTCCTCTAATGCCGGCTGGAGTTTTTTCTAGAAGAAAGGGGAAAAAAACCTCATCCACTTGCTCATGCAGAGGCAGTCAGCTCCTATCTTGATTGAAAAAGACCTGCCGAAGGACCTGCACTGAGCGTGATGACATCATCCTGCGCTCAGTGGACTGCCTCTGCATAAACAAGTGAATGAGGTTTTTTTCCCCCTTCTTTCTAAAAAAACTCCAGCCACCATTTTAGGAAAAACCCAAAAGGTCATACTGCACTAGCGTATTACTATTTTTAATAGCCGGTAGACGGGTGCACTTCTCTTTAAGCGGCCCATTGATTGATAGGCTGAATGGGGTTTTAACATAGCGATTTGTGACAAATTAATTAGTAAACTGAATGTCTTGTCAAACTTCAATGACGCTGCCAAATTACATTTTTCAAAACTTCGCCCATCTCTACTAGTAATATATTTAGAATGGTATATTATAGTATATATTATAGTAATTTATTTATAGAATCAGAAGTATTCCAAGGACTAAACCATGGGAAAATGGCAAAAACCACAGAAAAGTTCTAATAAAAGTTGACAGACTACAGTTTCAATGGAATCTGAAGACATACAGTATGTACAAAGAAACAACATAAAGCCAAAAGAAATAGGAAAATTCAAAACCTCAGGCGCTTCATCATTGTGAACAGCCAATAGAATAACACTTCACTTTACTGCTTTGCTGCATCTTCTGCCAAATACATTTTACATTCTGGTACCAAGAGATAAACCAGAAGTAACCCAGCAGCTCAGGAGTATAGCAGTATGATTGATTGTGTATGTAATAAGAGAAGAAGGTTCAGGGAATGCAAATGGACCAGACAGTTCATGGCCACTATCCTCTTGTTTCAATACTCTCTTTATGTTTTTTTTTATTTTTATTTCAATATTTTTTATTTTGTTGGTTTATTTTTTATGTTTTTGGTAAAACTTTTAAAGGGCATCTGTCAGCAGTTTTGTACCTATGACACTGGCTGACCTGTTACATGTGCACTTGGCAGCTGAAGACATCTGTGTTGGTCCCATGTTTATATGTACCCACATTGCTGAGAAAATGATGTTTTAATATAAGCAAATGAGCCTCTAGGAGCAACGGGGGCGTTGCCGTTACACCTAGAGGATCTGTCCTCTCTGCAGCTGCCGCACCATCTGTACTTTGATTGTCACAACCAGACAGTGAAAACATCATCACACCTGGCCCTATTAATCAAAGTGCAGAGGGAGCAGCAGTTTCAGAGAGAGCTGAGCCTCTAGGTGTAATGGCAACGCCCCCGTTGCTCCTAGAGGCTCATTTGCATATATTAAAACATAATTTTTATCAGCAATGCGGACACATATGAACATGGGACCAACCAACACAGATGTCTTCAGCTGCCAAGCGCACATGTAACAGGTCAGCCAGTGTCATAGGTACAAAGCTGCTGACTGATGCCCTTTAGGAAAAAGTTTAATGAATTATATAGAGTTGTCTAGTCTATAGGCTGCTTCACCAAAGTTCAGTTCATACAAGCAGTATGGAAGTGTTTTTTTTTTGTTTTTTTTATGACCACCAGAGGAAGTGATCCTGGGGGTCCACCCACCTTCTAAACCAGATGTGTCCATTTATAGGTTGTTATATTGATTTTCAGGACATATAAACAAGACCTAATATGTTACGTGTGGCTCATCCCATATGCAGTAGCTCCTAGTGGTAAATGATTGACTCTAAAGTCAACCCTAAATGGAGATGTCTTCTGCTGGACTTGTAATTGTCTCAGAGCTTGGGCTCTCTAGAGAATACTCAGAGACTTTGGTTGGGTTGGTCTTGCCAAAATTGAAATGGTTCTCTTCTGAAAAAAGAAAAAAATGTGATATAAAAGTACAAAGCATAATGCAGGATTTGATGGGGAGGAGCATGACACAAAAATGCCCTCCAAGGTTTTATTTGAATCGATGTGTCATGTTCTCCCCATGTTTGAGTGAGTCTGCTTTAATTTCTTTGCTTTCCTCCCATAGTATAAGTCATGCGTAAAGAGGTTGTCCCATCTCACACACTGGTGGCATATCGCTAGGATATTCCCCCAATGTATGATAGGTGCAGGTCTCACCTATGAATCCACACCTATACTTTTAACGGAGCCCTGACTTTTTTGGTAGATTATTCATGTTAATAATTATTTTTCTTGCAACACAGCAAGGGTTAACAGCAAACTAAACCTCAATATACATTGCTCTGATTCTGCAGTTTACAGAAATAGCCCATATGTGGTGGTAAACGTCTCTATGGGTTTGTGGCAGTTGTCAGAAGTAAAGGAGCGCCATATGGATTTTGGAGGCAGATTTTGCTAGAATGGTTTTTAGGCACCTTTTTGTAATTGAGAGACCCTGACGTACCCCTACAGTGGAAACCCTCAAAAAGTGACCCCATTTTGGAAACGACACCCTTCAACGAATATATTAAGGGGGGTACTGGCCACTTTGAACCCCTAAGTGTTTTACGGAATTTGGAAACACTTGGCTGTGAAAATGAAAAATTTCATTTCTTCCAATAAAATGTTGCTTTAGCCCCAATTTTTTTATTTTCATAAGGGGTAACAGGAGAAAAGCACCCCATAATTTGTTACCCATTTTCTCCTGAATACGGCAACACCCCATATGTGGTGGTAAACTGCTGTGGGGGCACATGGCAGGACTCAAAACAGAAGGAGCGCCAAATGGATTTTACAACACAGATTTTGATGTAATGGTTTGCGAGAGCCACTGATTTTTATTTTTTTGAGTTATTGTCTTATGTGTGGGCTCATTTTTTGTGGGATGAGCTGATGTCTTCATTGGTACCATCTTGGGGTACATAAGACTTTTTGATCGCTTGGTATTACACTTTTTGTGAGTCAAGGTGAATAAAAATAGCTGTTTTGGCATGTTTTTTTTTTAATTTTTTTTACAGCATTCACCAGAGGGGGCAAATCATGTGTTATTTTTATAGAGCAGGTTGTTACGGACGTGGCGATACCAAATATGTCTACATTTCTTATTCTTGGAAAGTTTTTTTTTTCGGGCGATTGTCTCAGGTAGGGTATCATTTTTGCGGGACAAGATGACGGTTTGATTGGTACCATTTTGGGTTAAGTACGCCTGTTTGATCGCCTGCTATTACACTTTTTGTGAGGCAAGAGGGAAAAAAATGGTTGTTTTGGCACAGTTGTTTTTTTTTTGCAGCATTCACCTGGGGGGCCATCTCATGTAATATTTTTATAGAGCAGGTTGTTATGGACGTGGCGATACCAAATATGTCTAATTTTTTTATTTTTGGAAAGTTTTACACATTAGATTTATTTTTGAACAGAATAAAATCTTTTTTTGTGTTGCCATTTTCAGAGAGCCATATTTTTTTTATTTTTCAGGCGATTGTCTCAGGTAGAGTATCATTTTTGCGGGACAAGATGACGGTTTGATTGGTACCATTTTTGGTAAAATACGCCTTTTTGATCACCTGCTATTACACTTTTTGTAAGGGAAGGTGACCAAACAATGGCTGTTTTGGCACAGTTTTTTTTTTTTTACTGCGTTCACCTGGCGGGGTGGATGATATGATATTTTTATAGAGCCGGTCGATACAAACGCGGCAATATCTAATATGTATACTTTTCTTTTTTACCCTTTTTTTACAATTTTTTTTTAACTTTATTTTGGGAAAAGTGTCCTTTTTTTTTACTTGAAACTTATTTTTTGTAACACTAATTTTTTTTTTTACTTTTTTTTTTACTTTATTTAACTTTTGGGGGTCTGATCCCCTTTACAATGCATTACAATACTTCTGTATTGTAATGCATTGGCTGTAAGTGTATTACTCAATGTAATACACTTACAGCCTGCTTCCTGTGCGATCCAGGGGGCTGGATTGCACAGACAAGCAGGGATAGCAGCCACGATGCCTAAGGAAGGCATTGGGCTGCTATCCAAGCCATCGGGTCCCCGTCACAGCAGCGCGGGACCCGATGGCCCCCCGCTCGCCATCTGACATGCCGCACGCCTCATGTGCAGCGGTCACCGCTGACCGCGGCACATGAAGGGTTAATGCGCCGGCATCGGTGTTTTCATTTCATTTCAATTGTTTGGATGTGCAAGATGGAAATCTGCCTGCCACCAAGAACTTTTATTGAAGGGGTATTCTGGTTCTTATTTTTTAAATGTATTTGTACAATCTTCTAATATACACATATTTAAAATTTTGCATACATACCTTTCATATATCAGGCAGTTGACCCCTATATGCAGAGGAATGGTATAGCCCATTTATCAGTCCTATGTAATCTATCCATGGCCTAACCGAAACATGGCATCAGTCATGTAACACCTAACACATCATGCAATTTACATTGCCAATGTTTGTACTGTAAGAGTATTTTTAAGTACTGATTAGTTCTGTCCCTTTAATTCTGTTCCCTTTTATTATTACCATTCTGTTTAATGATGTGCCTTGTAATGTAGTACCCATCCCCCATTGTGCTGATGAGACCACATTCCAGAGTGATCACAGAGACATGTATGCTGCACACTGGAGGAGGGGCTAACAGGTTTAAACTCTGTGACATACATACAGTCGAGAGACTCTACCAAGAATTTATACTAGGTAGGAAGTATTGATTTGCTCTATCTCTTGTACACTCTAGGGTGTCGGTCATTTGTTATAATGTCGTAGACAAGCATGTGTTATAGCTTGATCGAAGGAGTCTCCAGCCCATTTAGGCTAGTGATGTATTTATTTTTTTATAATTTAGTATGTGATTTGTTTGTGTTAGTGTATATTTAATCACACTTAGTAAATACCTTGTATTCACTTAGCCTGCGTAAACTTATTCATTCTCAAATCTTTTGCATTCTCTTATGTTACAATGTTACATGCCATACATGTGCTGGGTCAACACACTGGACACATTCATATGATCAATAAAAAGGATTAGTGGTGAAATCAGGATTTTTATTGTGGTTATTACAGTAACTACATTATAAATGGCTGCCTGTCTCTAAGTGATGTCATGTAATTAATAAAGTTTAGTGTTAAAAAACAAACAGCACACACAGATCTGCTTCTACACTGACAGATATGAGGAGGTGCTGTAGGTAGCCTTGACATGTAACTGAAAGCCAGGTCACATGATACTTGTGAGGGTCACATGACGTCTCTCATGACTGACACCATGTTTAGTCCTATCCAGCTCTACTAGGGATGCATTTTAAAGTACTTAAATGGTCTATACCATTTTTTTTCTTTAGGGAGAGGCAATTGCACGAATATACTAAAGGTCTGTGAGCAAAATAATAAATAGATGTATATTACAAAATTGTTCTACATCTTATTGTTTAAAGAAATAAATGTAATCATTAAAACCAGAATACCTCTTTCATTTTTAGATCCAAAATTCTGTGCTGATTTATGTAATCATACAACCCCAACTCCTAAAAACTTGGGATGCTATGTAAAATATAAATAAAAACAGAAGACAATAATTTGCAAATTAGACATTTTACCAGTTCATGGGATAGAACTTGATGGCAGCAAAATGTCTTAAAAAACTGGCACAGGAGCAACAAAGGGCTGGAAAAGTAAGTGGTGCTGAAAAAAACAGCTGGAGGAGCAACTTGCACCTAAATCACATCACTGGGTATAAAAAGACCATGTTAGAGACACAGAGTCTCTCAGAAGCAAAGATGGGCAGAGGTTCACCAATCTGCGAAAAACTGCATCTAAAAATTGTAGAACAATTTCAGAAAAATGTTCCTCAATGTAAAATTGACTTTGAATATCCCACTATCTACAGCACATAATATTATCAAAAGAATCAGAGGATCTGGAGAAATCCATGTGCGCAAGGCCAAGGGCCAATGTCGGATGAAATCATGTTAATATTCCAAGCCGCAATCTCTTTTTTTTTTTTTAACAAATATTAATATTTTTGTCCAATTACAGCTATGGATTCAATTTTCTCATGGGGTCAATTTCTATAACAATCACTCTCTGTGTCCCTTAATGGGATTGTGCTGTAAACTACTTTTCATGGTAAGGTTTTTTTATTCATCATTCATACTCTAGCTCCCATTCCTCATTGTTTTTTTTTTTTTTTTTCAAATTTACCTCATTTGAAGTTTTCTCTTATCCCCCATGCTTGAACCCTGATTGAATGTGACCTTAACCACTTCCCTTATTCTTACCAATGACACTTCTTACATCCTACATTACAAGCAATCTACAGCAATTGAATATCCAAGCAGATTTATCACAAGATACAATGGGAGGCAAATAACTTCATAATAAGGACATGTTAATAAATTATAGAACTTGTAGAAAGTGACATAACAGCGATATCTGTGGGGTGGGATACATTGATATTAGTGACACAACCCGTTTGATAAAGTGTCAGAAATTGACAAATTGCTTTCGATATATTTTTTTGTTCCACTGCACAAATCACTGCTCTCCCCAATTTCCAATTTACAGACCCAAGTGGGGTTACAATGATTTTTTTCTCTTTACAACATTTTCAATGTAATGGACAAAATCTGGCATAGCAATCTAGTACATTTTTAACCACTCGTAATCTCCTCCTTTAACTGATTCCAATAGTCATTTTCACTGGTAGCAGAAATGCTTTGTGGTTTATTGGAAACTTTCTTTTTTTTATAGGCATGCTGAACTTTTCCCCTTCCTTTACAGAGAAATATTCTTGAGAAATGTTTAAGCAAGTCCAAATGCAGTTTTTTAAACTTCGCTTTCAATCCCCAGAAGGTATAGAACGTTTAAAAATCATATTGCACTTTTTTTAAGATATAGAGATGTTATGAACTTCTTCCTCAAGTTTATGATTTCAGCTGCAAAGCTCAGTAGATGTCTGTGCTTCTACTTAGACGTATGTGATGTGTGTATAATGCATGGGAAATTTGAGGTTTTCCCAGGCTGTCCATCTGTATGCCTATTTTTCCTATCAGTGGACTTTAAGGCTAACAAAAAAAGTTGGCAATCACGCAAAAAACTGTAATAATGGACAAAGTTTTGTCACATCTGGTGGATTCCCTTCTTTATTCCTCCTAGGATAAGCATTTTGGACAAAACGCGCTAGTAGGAATTAATTTTTGCTGAGTTAGAATGAACTGTAAAGCCAAAAACATATCTTTATTTTTTTTTAGTACTTTTCGAACATTTTAACATTCTCTTGTCTTCAACAAACATTTTGCCTGAAATAGGACCACCTTGATCTTATACGTGTAGGACTAGCTGCAAAATCCTGTTGACTAAATTTAAGGGAGGTTTTTAAAAGACTTCTCTAGTCCGTACATTTAGATGTGAAGGAGGTATATACTCCCGGCTCTATTAGCAAGAGCAGAAATCCACCAAGAAAGTCTGAATTCTGCTCTGGTGGTCTCTGCATGACCGTCTACTACATTTGAATGGTCTAATGTAATACTTTATTGTCCCTGTAAGACATGTCTAAATGGTCATTAACCAGTGTTTTTTCAGAGGTATGATGACCAAGATATTACATATGTCGGACCAACTAAAATCAGAGGAGTAAATCACAGAAAAGGGGGTTCTAGTGCACAAAAATGGATGCAAACAATATATACTGTATAAACTAAGACCTCATTCTGATATGATAAAATCTGAGACTCTTAGCCAATATATTTTGATCAAAACACATCTGTGCCCACCTACCCAGCGTCACGGTGGTCTCAGGTCAGGCAGGTCCTACGCTAAACCTAACTATGCCGTTGGGCATCTATATCCAGGAGCGTGGACGCTGCACATATAGGCGTGTTGCTCCTAGTGACCTCTATGTGCATACAGCAACCAATGAGAGGAGGAGCAAACACACCTATATGTACCACGCAATCAAGACGCTCAATTTGATAGGAAGAGCAAAAGTGCACAAGAATGCTACTCATGATAAGCTAAGAGCGCATTCAGACCTGAAGGTGCCACTCCCTCAGGTACATGTTATAAACTAAGCAAAACTCACAGAGACAAAAGGATAAAAAACATCCTGCATGATGTGATAATGACTGCGGATGTCAGTGGCTATACATATCAAAGTAAATCACAGAAAAGGGGGTTCTAGTGCACAAAAATGGATGCAAACAATATATACTGTATAAACTAAGACCTCATTCTGATATGATAAAATCTGAGACTCTTAGCCAATATATTTTGATCAAAACACATCTGTGCCCACCTACCCAGCGTCACGGTGGTCTCAGGTCAGGCAGGTCCTACGCTAAACCTAACTATGCCGTTGGGCATCTATATCCAGGAGCGTGGACGCTGCACATATAGGCGTGTTGCTCCTAGTGACCTCTATGTGCATACAGCAACCAATGAGAGGAGGAGCAAACACACCTATATGTACCACGCAATCAAGACGCTCAATTTGATAGGAAGAGCAAAAGTGCACAAGAATGCTACTCATGATAAGCTAAGAGCGCATTCAGACCTGAAGGTGCCACTCCCTCAGGTACATGTTATAAACTAAGCAAAACTCACAGAGACAAAAGGATAAAAAACATCCTGCATGATGTGATAATGACTGCGGATGTCAGTGGCTATACATATCAAAGTAAATCACAGAAAAGGGGGTTCTAGTGCACAAAAATGGATGCAAACAATATATACTGTATAAACTAAGACCTCATTCTGATATGATAAAATCTGAGACTCTTAGCCAATATATTTTGATCAAAACACATCTGTGCCCACCTACCCAGCGTCACGGTGGTCTCAGGTCAGGCAGGTCCTACGCTAAACCTAACTATGCCGTTGGGCATCTATATCCAGGAGCGTGGACGCTGCACATATAGGCGTGTTGCTCCTAGTGACCTCTATGTGCATACAGCAACCAATGAGAGGAGGAGCAAACACACCTATATGTACCACGCAATCAAGACGCTCAATTTGATAGGAAGAGCAAAAGTGCACAAGAATGCTACTCATGATAAGCTAAGAGCGCATTCAGACCTGAAGGTGCCACTCCCTCAGGTACATGTTATAAACTAAGCAAAACTCACAGAGACAAAAGGATAAAAAACATCCTGCATGATGTGATAATGACTGCGGATGTCAGTGGCTATACATATCAAAGTAAATCACAGAAAAGGGGGTTCTAGTGCACAAAAATGGATGCAAACAATATATACTGTATAAACTAAGACCTCATTCTGATATGATAAAATCTGAGACTCTTAGCCAATATATTTTGATCAAAACACATCTGTGCCCACCTACCCAGCGTCACGGTGGTCTCAGGTCAGGCAGGTCCTACGCTAAACCTAACTATGCCGTTGGGCATCTATATCCAGGAGCGTGGACGCTGCACATATAGGCGTGTTGCTCCTAGTGACCTCTATGTGCATACAGCAACCAATGAGAGGAGGAGCAAACACACCTATATGTACCACGCAATCAAGACGCTCAATTTGATAGGAAGAGCAAAAGTGCTTATCCTCCTAGGATAAGCATTTTGGACAAAACGCGCTAGTAGGAATTAATTTTTGCTGAGTTAGAATGAACTGTAAAGCCAAAAACATATCTTTATTTTTTTTTAGTACTTTTCGAACATTTTAACATTCTCTTGTCTTCAACAAACATTTTGCCTGAAATAGGACCACCTTGATCTTATACGTGTAGGACTAGCTGCAAAATCCTGTTGACTAAATTTAAGGGAGGTTTTTAAAAGACTTCTCTAGTCCGTACATTTAGATGTCAAGGAGGTATATACTCCCGGCTCTATTAGCAAGAGCAGAAATCCACCAAGAAAGTCTGAATTCTGCTCTGGTGGTCTCTGCATGACCGTCTACTACATTTGAATGGTCTAATGTAATACTTTATTGTCCCTGTAAGACATGTCTAAATGGTCATTAACCAGTGTTTTTTCAGAGGTATGATGACCAAGATATTACATATGTCGGACCAACTAAAATCAGAGGAGACAACTTTTGTCCATGTCTTTCATTAGGTCCTTCTGGAGAACTCCATGCATGCCGCCTACTGTGGTGGACGTAGCTAGGCCATGTATTACAGGGTCACCTATTTATGTGAAAGGCTATCATATCTCCCTTTGCCTCATTTGAAAAAAGTGAGCCAAAAGAGAACCAAATTGAAATATATTGGAGATTGTACTGAAATGTTGGGCAGATATGATCTTTTTGAGGTTGGTCTTTTGTCAAAGGAAGTCTTTCCTTTTTTAAGTTTTCACATTGAGCCATGTCATATTAGCTATATATGTAAGTACTTTGATGAAGATTTTAATTAATCTCTTGGTGATCACCTTAACTCTTTCAGCACCATGGATAGGGATCTATATATTGAACTGATACTTGACCTACTTAAATCTTGGTCATTTTAGCAAATACTAACGTGAGATAATGCTACGTGAGGAGAGTCTTATTTGCCAGCAGCTCTTCTCTAACCATTGATGTTACTGGAATGCACTACTGACAATCCCGTTTTTTAAATGATTACCCAGAAGTGATCAGCCGATCACCATGGATCTAGTAGATTAAACATCCAGTGATCACCCATTATCACTGTGGGCATCAACTCATTACCCTAGTAGTGACCTCGGTGTGGAAAATAAGATATTGCATGTTGTCCATTCAAGTAAATAGAAGTTAATAGAGGACCCTCAGAAAGACGTGCATATAATATCCTTAAAACACATATAAAAAATAGTTAGACAAACAATTAAGGTCCGTATTTCTCTCTCTTTTTCACTTTTCTATTGCTTATTGCTTAGATACCTTTGAATGCTAAAGTCCCTCAATCTGACATGCAACACTATCCAAACAACCATAACCAAACTGAAATACTAGATATTTGTATTGAATCCAACTTGGAGATTGAATTCACCCTATTTGTTAATCAAAAGTAGTGTCAAATGTACCTTTTATGGAATTCATCAGGAGTAGTGAGGAAATTAACTTTGATTCTGCCAGATTCTGATACTGCAAGTGTACTGGAGGCAGAGCTTCACTGTTAAGTGCTTTGTGCATTGAATTCCTTCACAGGCCCGTCCCTCTGCTCTGAGTGGCAGCTGTAGCATTCAGCCATGACACCACTACAACCCACAGTGAAGCATCAGCTCATGGACACTTGCACAAACAGAATCTGGCAGAATCAAAGTTCATATTCACACTACTTCTGATAAAAGCTGCACATGTGTGTATGCTTGTCCAGCCTTCATCAGCCCTTACATAGTGCTGTCAGCAGTTTAGGATGGCCAAAACCGGTGACAGACTCCTTTTAATAACTGTTCTACCCTGCTCTTAACACAACGGATGCTGTAGGACCCAATGGTAATTTCCCTACTTCGTAAGTAGGGTGCCGTTGAGTATCCCATATATCAGTGGAAGGTTTTTCTCAGGGTTAAGTTCCTGATACATTAAACATATGGGATTGAGAGTATTTTTTAAATTTGAAAGCAATTTTAAAATTAAATCTACTAAAAGTTAAGTTTTAGATATTTACCCCTTTTTGAGTTATTACCTTTATTGTAACAGAAGAAACCACAAGAAGATGCAGGACAGGAATTAGAAACTCCAGTGCTGATCCTCATGATAGGGGTGGATTTAGAAAAAGAAACAGTGGGGAAAGTCCTGTACGGGCAGCAAGCAGGGTGACAGGGCTCCCTTCAGACTCCCAATTGTCACATATAAAGTACAGTCATGGCCCAAAGTTTTGAGAATGATACAAATATTAATTTTTACAAAGTCTACTGCTTCAGTTTTTATAATGGCAATTTGCATATACTCCCGAATGTTATATATATATAAAGAGTGATCAGCTTAACAGCAATTAATTGCAAAGTACTTTATCCCCCAAAACACATTTCAACATCATTGCAGCCCTGCCTTAAAAGGACCAGCTAACATCGTTTCAGTGATTGCTCCATTAACACAGGTATGGGTGTTGATGAGGACAGGGCTGGAGATCAATCTGTCATGATTAAGTAAGAATGACACCACTGGACACTTTAAAAGGAGGCTGGTGCTTGGCATCATTGTTTCTCTTCTGTTAACCATGGTTATCTCTAAAGAAACAAAAGAAACACGTGCAGTCATCATTGCACTGCACAAAAATGGCCTAACAGGGAAGAGTATCGCAGCTAGAAAGATTGCACCTCAGTCAACAATCTATCGCATAATCAAGAACTTCAAGGAGAGAGGTTCCATTGTTGCCAAAAAGGCTCCAGGGCGCCCAAGAAAGACCAGCAAGCGCCAGGACCGTCTCTTAAAAGTGTTTCAGCTGCGGGATCGGGCTACCAGCAGTGCAGAGCTTGCTCAGGAATGGCAGCAGGCAGGTGTGAGTGCATCTGCACGCACTGTGAGGCGGAGACTCTTGGAGCAAGGCCTGGTCTCAAGGAGGGCAGCAAAGAAGCCACTTCTCTCCAGAAAAAACATCAGGGACAGACTGATATTCTGCAAAAGGTACAGGGAGTGGACTGCTGAGGACTGGGGTAAAGTCATTTTCTCTGATGAATCCCCTTTTCAATTGTTTGGGACATCTGGAAAACAGCTTATTCGGAGAAGACGAGGTGAGCGCTACCACCAGTCTTGTCTCATGCCAACTGTAAAGCATCCTGAAACCATTCATGTGTGGGGTTGCTTCTCAGCCAAGGGAATCAGCTCTCTCACAGTCTTGCCTAAAAACACAGCCATGAATAAAGAATGGTACCAGAATGTCCTCCGAGAGCAACTTCTCCCAACCGTCCAAGAGCAGTTTGGCGATCAACAATGCCTTTTCCAGCATGATGGAGCACCTTGCCATAAAGCAAAGGTGATAACTAAATGGCTCAGGGAACAAAACATAGAGATTTTGGGTCCATGGCCTGGAAACTCCCCAGATCTTAATCCCATTGAGAACTTGTGATCAATCATCAAGAGACGGGTGGACAAACAAAAACCTACAAATTCTAACAAAATGCAAGCATTGATTGTGCATTAATGGACTGCTATCAGTCAGGATTTGGTCCAGAAGTTGATTGAGAGCATGCCAGGGAGAATTGCAGAGGTCCTGAAGAAGAAGGGTCAACACTGCAAATATTGACTTGCTGCATTAACTCATTCTAACTGTCAATATAAGCTTTTGTTACTCATAATATGATTGCAATTATATTTCTGTATGTGATAAAAACATCTGACAAACACACATAAAAACCAGAGGGCAGCAGATCATGTGAAAATATAATATTTGTGTCATTCTCAAAACTTTTGGCCATGACTGTACAGTGTTTTTAATAGCGCTTCTGGAGATAACAGAAGCACACTTAACTAAGTACATGCTGTGTTGCTGTATGTGCTTTGCAGTTCCTGACATTTATAGTTGCACCTTGGCCAAATCCAAACTGTATGGTATAGATATACTATGTCCCCTTTCCCTATGCACTGCTGGCAGCCAAGTTATCCACCAACCGACAGGATAACTAACTGATTGGTGGGGTTGTGACTGCAGAGATCTCCACAGATCCCAAAAATGGTGGTCCTGTTACTCTGTCCTGAAGGAGCCCAAGTCCAGTATGTACCCTGCCACTCCATTCATTCTCTTGGGACCACTAGAAATAGCCAAGCTCAGTACTCAGCAATCTCCAGCATTCCCATAGAGACTGAAGGGAGCAGCAGGGTGGATGCGTGGCCTGCCTGTCCATTCTGCTGGGTGAATAGGAACCCCATTCTTGGGATTGGTGGGGTCCCTGCACCCCCAGTTAGTTATCTCCTATCATGTGTATCTTCATATAGTAGACATATTTGAATTTATGTAGTGAATTCAGTGTATATATGTGGATAAGTTTAGTAGTGAAAGTATGTGAGTATACACAGGCCTCCAAAACCTCCTGAATCCAGCAGGACAGTCCCAAATTTCAGCCTCTGTTCCATGGTCTGGGGATGGCTGCTGTATGTCCCAATTTCAACTTAAGAGAGCCACTAGTTTCCCGCTGCTTGTGGTTTGGTGCAAGCAGGCACAATACAGTGACATCATCATACGGTGACCCAGATGGAGGCATGTGGGGAAAACGACGAGAAGACTAGTAATGTTGGATGGTGGTCTTGCTCACATTAGCAGCTGTCATGCTCTCTCACTCCTTGGGCTGTGTAGTGAAGAGTGGGTACACATGATGTTCTTATTACCCTTGAGGTACACCATGGTGACCGTTTGCTGTTGAGTGGTAGGTTGGGTGCCCTTGGTATGAGACAGGAGACTTGTAGAAAAGTGTAAAAAGTTTTACCCACAGTCTTTACTGAGTTCATAGTTGTCGATTGTCCCAAATTTTGCAGAACTGTACCTGATTTTCAGAGACAGTCCCATACTGTCCTGGGCCAAAATAGGCAGGGCTAATAGAAACACTGCCCATAAGTGAGTGTGGGAATTCCCAGGGGTGGGGTTAAGATGCCATGATTTTACCAACTGAAAAATATATGTGAGTTGAATAGTGTAAATCTCTTCCACATGTACAGTTCTTGAACAGAATCACTGAAAATAGATATGAGTAAATACTTTTACTTACTACTGCTTAGTAATTTAGAATAGGCCAAACCTTAATTAACTTGATGTGAAAAAACAGAGCGACCCCTCTATAATGGGCAGGGGATGACCTAAAAGATAAACATGACAACTATTCTGGACACCAAAGAATACATAATATTTCCGATTTATTGGAAAATAGACATGCTGATGTAGGGACACCACCTATATGTCCTACTATGAGGACAAAAGAAAATAACAAAAAATAAAGGAAAATAGGTCACAGATAAAATCCCTTGGGCGGGATTCCCCAGGGTACCCTACAGCAGAGAGAATAACTCTCCCTTAGATGTGGGACACCAGAGGATCTATCACTGACGCGTGTTTAACGGTTCCTCAGGGGACCATTACTAATTGGAAACATGTATTACACATACTCTGTAATAATATATGTATTTGGATAGGTAATGGAGAGGATATTACTGGGTCAATATCTATACACATAAACGCCAATCCAGACATTGTGTAACACCGACTTGTTCTCTCTGAGGGCTCACCAACTAAGGGTGCATGTCTGTAGAGCATCTGCAAACTTGTATAGCCATAAGATATTGCGAGCATCAGTGTCCATACACAGTAGATGATAAAGTATATCACCGGCATGTCTCCAATGGCTAGTGCATCAAGGGCTGTACCTGTACAGTTCTTGAACAGTCCTAATAAAATCACAGAAATTCCTGAAACTGAGTCCATGGATTAACTCCAGGGGCTTTCTGTAGAAATGAGATTTCTTATTTAACAACAAGTAAAGAGGCTCTGTCACCAGGATGAACCCTATTAAACCAGGCATATAGCCTGGTAGGGTTGATCTAGCTGAGTAAACCAATACTTGTATTGTCTTTCTAAGTTCCAGGTTGAGATATTTAGACATTTATTTATACCGATATTCCCCCTGACCTATAAGAAGCAAAATCTGGCTGGTAGAGCAAAAACACGGAATTTTAAAAAGGCCAATTTCCCCGGGTTGAGGGCAGCATTTCAGGGCATAGACTGCGAGCAGCTACTGTCACATAATAATACTGAGGATAAATGAGAGAGCTTTAAATCCACATTGAGTAATTGCACTAAAAATTATTCCTTTAGGTAACAAGTAAAGGCAACGGCTAAAATTAAATCCCCCATGGCTTACAGGTATGGTAAAATGGCTAATAAGTGACAAAAAAAGGCTTTTAAAAAATACAAATCTGAGGGGTCAACTGTGGCCAAAAAAAACAAGGTCTGAGCAAGTAGGGACCCTAAATAATGATAAAGGGGGGGTTAGTCACTGAAGATAAGGAAAAGGAGGAGTTACTAAATGTTTTTTTAGCTCTGTATATACAAAAGAGAAAGGAGCTGATATTGGTGGTGCCAGGGCTGTTAGTACATCCGGTGATGTACTAAATTGGCTAAATGTAGATATGGTCCAAGCTAAGTTAAATAAGGTAAATGTGAACAAAACTCCAGGTCCTGTTGAATTACACCCAAGAGTTCTTAAAGAGCTCAGTACAGTCATTGATGTGCCCTTGTTTAGAATTTGTAAAGATTCTCTAGGTACTGGTACAGTGCCAAGTGATTTGCGCAAGGCAAATGTGGTGCCCATATTCAAAAAAGGAACTTCTTGTAGGAAAAATTTTTGAAGGACTCTTATGGGACTATATATAGGAGTATGTGACTGTAAATAATATTATAAGTGATAACCAGCATGGGTTTATCAAGGACAGAAGTTGTCAGACTAACCTGATTTCTTTATGAGGAGGTGAGTAGAAGCCTGGACAGAGGGGCGGCTGTGGATGTAGTGTTTCTGGATTTAGCAAAGGCTTTTGATACTGTCCCTCACAGACGTTTAATAGGTAAAGTAAGGTCTATAGGTTTTAAAAGTATAGTTTGTAGTTGGATTGAAAACTATCTGAAGGACCGTCTCCAGAGAGTTGTGGTCAATGATTTCTATTCAGAATGGTCCTTGATTATAAGTGGTGTACCCCAAGGTTCAGTGCTAGTTCCTCTATTATTTATGTATTTATTAATGATATCAAGGACAGGATTAATAGCACCAGGGGCGTAGCTATAGGGGGTGCAGAGGTAGCAGTTGCTACCGGGCCCAGAAGCCTGAGGGGGCCCAAAGACTCTTGTGCCGCATAAGAAGACACACAGAGCACTAAGGGAAGGGGGACCCAAGCTGAGCTCTTGCACCAGGGCCCATGAGTTTTTAGCTACGCCCCTGAATAGCACCATTTCTATTTTTGCAGATGTCACTTAGCTATGTAGTACTGTGCAGTCTATGGAAGATGTCCATAAACTACAAGCTGACCTGAACACTCAGGAGTGATTGGGCATCAACTTGGTAAATCAGGTTCAATGTGGATAAATGTAAAGTTCTGCATCTTGGTAGTAATAATCTCAATACATCATATATCCTAGGGGATGTAACACTGGGAGAGTCACTAAGGCTACTTCCACACTAGCGTTAGTACGGATCCGGCGGGTCCCTTCACCCGCCGGATCCGTACTGAGTAATACAACCTTGTGGATCCGTAATCCCGGATCCGGTTGTATTAGCGTTTAAACGGAATAACCTCTATTGAAAGTCAATGGAGGACGGATGCGTTTACAAGTGTGTCCACACCAAACGGATCCGTCCCCATTGACTTGCATTGGGGGTCATTCCGGATCCGTTTAGGTGCGGATAACTAGTACGGAGAGCAAACCGCAACATGTTGCGGTTTGTTCTCCGGTCTGAAGACTGAACGGAATGCTTTCAGGAGCATTCCGTTGTCTTCAGTTCAGTTTTGTCCCCATTGACAATGAATGGGGACAAAACGGAAGCGTTTTATTCCAGTATTGAGCCCCTATGATGGAGCTCAATACCGGAATTCCATAACGCTAATGTGAAAGTAGCCTTATAGAGAAGGATGTGTATGTCCTTGTAGATCATAGATTAAATAACAACATAAATCAGCTGCTTCTAATGCCACCAGGATGTTATCATGTATTAAACGAGGCATGGACTCATGGGGCAGGGATGTAGTATTACCACTTTACAAAGCGTTGGTGCGGCCTCATCTGGAATATGAAGTTCAGTTCTGGGCACCAGTCTATAGAAAGGATACTTTGGAACTGGACAAAGTACAGAGGAGAGCAACTAAACTGATAAGGGGCATGGAGGTCTTTATTATGAAAAAAAATTTGAAATAATTACATTTATTTAGTCTTGAGAAGAGACGTCTGAGGGTGGACATGATTAACCTATACAAATATATAAATAGACCATATAAAAAAATACAGTGAAAAACTGTTCCTTGTAAAATCCCAGTCTCCAGAATCTTTCAGTCTCCAGAAGTGTCAAAGCTTCTTCACTGAAAGAACTGTGAATCTGTGGAATAGACTTGCTCAGGACGTGGTCACAGCAGGAACAGTGGATGTTTTTAAAAAGGATTTAGATGAGTTTTTGAAAGTAAATGACATTAATGCTTATGAAAACATGTACAAATCTAATTTCCTTCTGAGATTCATGTCCCCATCTATTCCTTGGTTGAACTTGACGGACTTAGGTCTTTTTTCAACCGTATTAACTATGTAACTATTATTATGCACATGAGCCATTGGAGCACCAAGAGGCGGGCTTATGTGGTTTGAGCACCACTACAGCGTTGCCCCTCCCTGTTCTCCAAACACCCCCCTCCCTTTAGATGGACAGCGCTAGACTTTACATCTAGGGCAGATTTTTTTTCATCTGTGCACTCATTCATAAGCACAATGTGTGCTTGCCGAGCAGTAAAGATGATTAATGCACACGTGTTGTTGACGTCGTTACACTTGGAAGTGGAGGTGACTGCAGATGAAATCCCTGGTGCCTCTACTTCCGGGTGTCATGGTGTCGTGTTTGCAAACATGTACACAGGCGCAAGAACTCAGCGCTAGATGTGAAGTCTAGCGCTGTCCATCTAAGGTGAGGAATCCATCTAAGGAATAGAATTAACCCTGTGATTCAGCTGAAAACAAAATAGAATAGAATGAAACACAATGAGAATGTCACCTTATATATGATGCATATGATACCTTACACATTCTGCACCACGACAATCTGTTAAGAAAAAAGACGTGGATGGCACCTCCTAATGCCATGCATTGATCTATTGCCTCTCAGCATATTTTATAAACATCTCCATTGAGGCACTTATTATACACTTTGATCAAAATGCATAGGCCCACTCATCATGTCAAGGTGGCCCCTTATGAGTGGGTCCCTACTCTAATTTACCGCAGAACCACATAACACTAAGCAATTATCATTGCTCAGAAGTGAGACAATCATGACCATACTTGGTGAATCTAAATAGATCTTTACTGGGTGCATATAAGGGATTCTCCACAGTTTGAACACATTTGGGCTCCCCTGGTGGAAGGAAGCATATTTACACCCCACTGCTCGGTTTCAGCTCCTTCCGGTCCCTGGCTGTCAACTTCTGACAAAGATGGGTATCACGTGTGCAGGTACAGCCTAGGGTTGCACCGGGTATTGAAATGTCTTTTCTTTTTCATACTCCAATTCCTGTTTTGATGCAATACTAACATTGTTAGCGTTTTCATACTAAATTACTCCTTTGTGCAGCTTACTAGCAGTTTTCATTAGAGAACATGGTGCTTGCATGCAGGCTGAGAGGGGAGTGTCAGGGAGGGAAGAGAATGGGGGGATGGAGGGTTCCACCTGCTTCTGATAACATGCACCAAGGCCAACCAGGAACATAAATGACCAGTTCATTAACCCCGATGTTGGCATTATGTGAGAAAACTGATGGGAGATTACTTATTATTAAAGCAAGGCACATGGTGTTATAACTTTAGTACCTCCACGTGCCTTACATTAATAGTAAGTGACCCTATCAGTTACTGTACCTCCTCACATAATAGGCAACATGGGGTAAATGTGAAATACATGATGGGGTTAGTTACTATTAATTGTTTTTGCCATCATCTTTGTTGGTTGACCACTCCTAGGGAAGCTAATAATGGTCTTGACCATTACAAATGGAGGAAATTCAAGACCAGATGTAAGGCAACTATCCTATAAGTCAATGTTCGACCTTATAAATAAACCTTGAGACACACCGACTAAGGCGCTCTCTCCCCAAGGAGAGATAGTACCCCCTAAATCCTGACTTAGGCCTCTCGCCCAGTTAAGCCACTACTCTCTGCTCTGCACTGACGAGGGGCAATCACCCTGAAACAGCTGTCTGCAGATAAGGTGATTTCTTACTTAATATCTGAGTCATGTCTCAAGGCCTATTTAAAGGATTGAACATTAACTTATAGGATAGCGGCCTTACATCTGGTGGCATCAGAGGCAGAGCTTGTTAAGAGCTCATTTGCATCCCTTTCTTCCCAGGATTTCAGAGAAGCATGTATGGCCTATATGTCTCCTCACACCGACTAAGGCGCTATCTCACCAAGAAGAGATAGTACCCCCCCCCCCCCCCCCCAAACAGTGATTGGAGCATGTATCTGCTGTGCTGCTCCTATTCACTACAGTAATCATCACACAATATTTGGAACTGTGTAGCTCAGTCAGCAACTCCTAGTGCCGGAGCTGCTTTGAAAAAGCTGATTGGCAGGGGTGTAGGGTGTTGGACCCCCTGTCATTCAAATATTTATGGTCTATCCTAAGGATAGGTCATCAATATTAAAATCCTGGAAAACCCTTTAATTCACTATAAAAATTATTTTATTTCTTTTTTTAAACAGAAATTTATGCATAAGTTACAGCAAAGCAAATGTACATTATTAATTTTTTTTATGTTTTAAAGGAAAAATATTTAGATTATACATTACTTATTTATAATTTATTTTTAATTATAATATGTATTATAGTTATTTACCTTTTTACAAAATAATGTAGCCATAACCAAAAAGCACAACATTTTTATATTTTTTTTTATATTTATATTCTACATTGAAAGCAAAAAGTATTCCACACTATATATATTCTTTCTTTACCACAGATTGTAGCCATAGTTTGAAAGCATTTGTGAAGTTTGCATTTGTAATTCACCCTCATTAATTCAGATTTATAGAAAGAGATAATTTCCTGAAACAGAAATCCACACAGAAGCCAAACCAAGAAAACAATGTCTCGTTTTATAGGCCAAAAACAGTGAAACAAAATAAAATAAACTACTCCCACAGTTCTGCTTCCACAGGAGCGCCAGGAGCATTTTCAGCTTAAGATTTCCATGGCCAAAAATATAAGACGGGCCCTGAGAAAACAGTGACTCATGTAAGATCTAGTTTAGTGGCACCAAAATAATAGATAGGACTCATGGATCAAAGACAAGTGTCATTGCCCAGATGTTGTCTTATTGACCTACCGTAAAAACCGCGAAACAATATTTTTTTCTAATTCTAACATATTTGTTTAATTTCCTTCAGATATTTTAATAGCTGAATAAGCAGCCTTGCGAGCTACTAAATAGTATTTGGAATGCGAATTACCTTGACCAGATGTTTATAGACTTCATGTTCCTCTACATGAATTTTGAAGCATTTACAAATCTTGGGTAATTCTATAGCTCTTATATTTCCACAGACAAATTCCTTTTACACTAAGATGGGGATAAAAAGTAAGTGTGAAAACCCTCAAACCAAAGTTATTCTAAATCTCCAGACTTTTTTGTTTTATCTTCACTCGAGAACTTAAACAGTTTTTGGGGAAAAAAATTTGTCGAGAAAAGAAAAAACAATCTGATTTTATTATTGTATTTTTTTTACTGCCAGGAGACTTGAGCTTCAAAAATAATGATTTGCAAATTAAAAGAATCTAGTTTTTGAATTTCTTTCAAGTCCGACCTTTCAATGTTTTAACAACATTCTTCTGTATTGTTACTGTTATTGTATCTGGTAATAAAGTATCAGCCGCTTCTTAGCAATGGAACTGTCGAATAAACTTAAGGCATGTGTTTTTGATTTTAATAAGATTATGGATACCCAAGGAATAAAAATGGAAATCACTACTGCCAAGATATGAAGGATGGTTTGTATAGTAAAATAATTTAAACCTTAACATTTGGACCCAATATGTATAAAAGGGAAAGATTTTTTTTTCCACTCTTTGGAAAGACTATCCTCTCTGCACATTAAGTGGTACCCATAAAAAAATAATGATTCACACTCATTTTATTTCTATAAATTATATTATTTTATAGTTTTCCAGTGTTTGTGTCAGGCCTAGTGTATGCGTCAAGCTCCATGGCGAGCACCTGGCTGTAAAATGATATAAGCTGGCAACATCCAGTGATGAAAGACCTGCTGGTCTCCACTGTGAAGATCCCAGTTGTACAATTGACAACATTCATTCAACCATGAAAATGTATTTATTATGTATATGACCTTATAGATCCAATCAGTTCATTGATTTGCTTATGATTTCTCTTGAAAAGGTGCATATTTTATGAATGTTTTATTGGTTGCTGGGGAGATTTCTTAATAAATAGTAGTAGTAAAATATTCACACTTAAAAATGCAATATCACCTTATGGAGGTGTAGATGTGTGTATGTAGTGCAGTTGGAAACACTGTATGTAAATTGCATATTTTGGGTATTTTCCTTTGTGTGGCCAGTTTCTCTCTGTGTGAGAGACTCTAACACAACTCCCGGCTCCAACCTCATAACTTAGACACTTAGTGAGACATCCTACTGCAGCTTTCCCCTCCTCCCTTTATAGTAGTTTTGTTCAATCTGGACAGACTGTGGCAAATTTGTAATTTGATGCATTGGTGGCTCATAATGTTGCATCAAGCTTTAGTTCTGTTTATGAAGCACATGCTATTACTAGTAGTAGGGGTCTTTCTGTTGCTTAATCTTCATCTAGTTACTTGGTTTAGGCAATTGCTATGCAAGTGCCTTGCATTTGACTTTCAGTTTGGCTATCAGCTATCTTGGTTGGTTGATCAGGGTGGAGTTGCTAATTGCTGAGCCTTTATATATCCAGGCTTTACTCCATTCTGGGTGTCAGGCATATTGCTTACTAGGTGCATTCCTTTTTAGTTATTTTGTACTTTGTTCTTCATTCTGGGATATGTAGTTCCAGTGTCTTTCTTGCTGTATTTGACATGTGTTTGTTGTTCTGCTGTTGTACAATCTACGCTGATTTGCTCATGTGAACTCAGATAGGGACAGTTCAGTATTGCTCCATTTCTGTTTGCGGTCATTCACCTATTGTATGTCATACATCTGCCATCAACCCCATTGCTAGATCATGTCCTCTATCTGTGACCCTTGGCATTCGGTTCTTATCATCCATCAGTGAGTTTATTTCACAGTCTTGTTTTTTGCCAGTGTTGATACATGCTTCACATGAGTTGTTTTTGCAACTGATTATTGTACAATTCAGCCTTACTGTACTTGTAAGTCCCAAGGGTATCTGGGCACCAAGTGCTATGTTATGCTAAGTTATGACTTGGGAAAGGCAGTTGCTATAGATGCTTGTACATAACTGATGTCATTACAAATATACCAGAAAGAGTAACCCACTGTACTTGGCTCGCTTGTTTCAGCTTTCCAGCTCAACAAGGAGGCATGGCTTAGTGGAGATGAGCAAATTGATTCTGACTAACCAAATTCATTCAAAATCTTCGCCTGGGGGACCCAAAATGTGAGTCGGGCAGGTGCTATCCTAGCTGCATCTAAGACTATGGGTAATATGACTTATTACTGTTTATATATTGACTTTGGCCACAACAGTTATTACATTTGCACTTACCAGTCCTCTTAACCAACTATTAGCACTTGCACTGTGTATGTATTTACAGGTTTTTTCTTTATGATAAGAGGTATTTTGTATGTGTTTATAGGTTTTTTTCTTCATGTTAAGATGTATATAAGCATTTTTGCACATATACATAGAATCAAGTGGGGCCAGATGATACCATTGTTCTGATATCATGAGATTGTTGTTTCGCAGTTTTTACGGTAGGTCAATAAGACAACATCTGGGCAATGACACTTGTCTTTGATCCATGAGTCCTATCTATTATTTTGGTGCCACTAAACTAGATCTTACATGAGTCACTGTTTTCTCAGGGCCCGTCTTATATTTTTGCCCATGGAAATCTTAAGCCGAAAATGCTCCTGGCGCTCCTGTGGAAGCAGAACTGTGGGAGTAGTTTATTTTATTTTGTTTCACTGTTTTTGGCCTATAAAACGTGGGGCCAGATGATACCATTGTTCTGATATCATGAATTTCTGTAACCAAGCATGCCATCCAGTGATGTCACCCTATTCATGTTATGTGTAAATTGTGATGATTTGTGATTGTTTAATAAAGTTAATAATTTGTGGTCATCAAAGGCTCCAGTTCTTTGTAGATATATAAGTCTACTTTGGAGTAGATACTGGTTACTATTGGTATATAGGGTACCAGCTGATATAAGGAGAACTATAAAGTAAACTGATATTTTAAAGGTGTCATTCCCCTAAATTTTACATTTCTTCATTAGATCAGGTAAAACATAACAATCTTTCAATTTAAATTTTTTTCAAATTCAGTCTAGATATTGATGTCACATACTGTACTTGTTATGGCACCCATTGGCGTTCTATTAAATCCCTTATAGAAAGTCTACTGCTGTGATGGCTAACCTCCGGCACTCCAGCTGTGGTAAAAATGCCACTCCCAAGATACACACTTGCTTTGCTGTTCTCAGGGCTCCATAGAAATGAATGGAAAATGCTGGTGGTAGTAGTTTCACCACAGCTGGAGTGCCAGAGGTTTACCATCACTGACCTAATGTCCAGACATTGGACCCTACATATGACAAGACCTTTCCTGGTCATGCCCATCCAAAAAATCTTATAAATAGCAGCCAATCTGAAAAGATTAGTTGTCAACAAGGGCAAACTATAACTGTGTGAGCTGCAAGCAGAGATAATCCCCCTATAGATTAGATCTTTCCATACCTTCTTCTGTTGTCACTTTAAATTAAATTAAAGCCAGGTGACCAACATTACAAAGGGTTCAAAGATTCCTCTTTATACGTCTTTTAGACTCCAGTGGGATTTCTGATGCGAGTTGTATATTGTTAGAATAACTTAGAACTAAAAATGAGCGAATCGATTTTAACTGAAATTGAGAAAGAGAACAAAAATTCTAAAAAAAAACGTAAAAAGTGAGAGAGAAAGAAGGACTAGGAGACCTCAAATTTTGGGTCAATTGGAGCACCATTTGAATCAGCCGAATCAATCCCGAATATTAATTTGGGCGATTTACTCATCTCTACATCTCTAGAACTAACATATCTCTAGTCTTATGTGTAGTCTACAAGCTGCTCTATTATTTACAGCAGAGGTACTCATCCAATTTTGGTAAAGGTCCGCTTACCTACATCTGTAGTCAGGTGAAGTCTGACCTGAACACCAAGTGTTAATATTTTGTAGAACTATTTACAATAATGATTACGATGCCTGCAGATGACACTGCATTTTCAATGTGGCAGGCTCTCTTTAATAATTAGCCTTTAAGGCTACCTGCACACGTTGCTATTATATTAACTGATATACACCAGTTTTGTAGTGTATATCAGTTGCAGATTTTGTCGCAAGCCATTTTATGTTGTGCTGGCCTGGGATCTGACAAATCTCATGTACACTTTGCATGTTTTTGACCTGCCGTGAGGATTTTGAAACCCGCAGCAGAACCACATCAAAATCAGCAACAAAATCAGCAAGTAACACATGGGGATCTTGGAGTGGATTTGATGAGGAAACGCCACAAAAAACGCACGAGAATCCATGTGAAAAATGTGTATATGTGAACATTTACCCGATAAGCAAGGGGATGTGCTACTGATATGTGCTACTGATAGGTATTGCATGGGAACAATCAATTGTAGTAGTCAGTGGTGTAGCTAGGGGTTAAGCACAGGGGGACAAAACGCATCAGTAGGCCCCGAACCCAAGTAACAGAATTCTGCAGCCATCATAAAGGGCCTTAATGCCCGGCTACATTTTTTGCTTTTCCTCACTACAGTTCAGTACTCTATGGGCCAGTTCACACTGAGTTTTTAGCACTCATTTCGGAGAGTATCTACCTCAAAATCAGCTCCAAAAAAAAAGAAACACCTCAATACGGCCTTAAATACAAATGGAAGCAGCACTTGCTTTTTTCACATGTAAAAAAGGTCCATGTGTTTTTTGTGCATTTTCCACAGGTTTTTTGGTGCTGATCTGCTTCAAAAACCTCAAACTGAAAATTCAGCTTTGCATTGATGTGAACACCCATTGTTAAGAAAAACAAAACTGGATTTTGCGCTTTTTTTAAAGCATGTTTTACAAACTGAGTTGTGTGAACTGACCCTAAGGGGGAGATTTAACAAATCTGTTACTGTATATATAGGATTCTGTGCATTTTTTTTAAACGATAGCCCATCAATATAAAAGTCCTAGAGGACCCCTTTAAGTATATTCCTTTATTGTCTTTTACCACTAATCTCAGTGTCTTATTATCACCTGTTGTAACCATTACTAATACCTACATGCAGCCCCAAGGACACTTGTGTAAGCGTGTTTAGTACTGTGTGCTTCGCGTTGAATGGCTTAGTCTGAAGCACATGTTTTTAATCCTAATGATGGATGCAAGAAGCTAAAATAACACAGAGGCTTCATTAGCACTGGTCAAAAGGGTACGAAAATTTTGTTTAACTTGAAATAAAATACAGTATTTTCTAACTCTATGACCATTTGCCTGCCAAGTACACTGGTGCTATTTGTTTCAGTACATGTTTAAGGTTTAACTCATTGACTGCCATAGGTTAATTGCACCTTAAAGGGGTCTTCTACTTGTTTCGCTTCTAGTATCCAAAGCAATCAGCTGGAATTTGATAAAACTCAGAGGCAAGCATTTAAAGGGGAACCTGTCACCATGAAAATGTACATGGGATTACAGATCATACTTAAAATGTGACAATAGTACAAACCCCAAGTAAGAACAGCTTAACATAACTTTAGATATCAACTATATAAAAATAATTAATCAAAGACCAAGAAGTAGACCAGCCATAAGCTCGGCCTAAATTTACGAATCAATTCGTTCACTCTCCTTTATCAGCAAGAGTTTTACCCCACCAGACCATGCCGACTAAGCAGGCAGCATGGGCCACACCCCTCCTATAGCTATCTCAATCATTGCTTGAAAGTCCAAATTAAAAATGTCCAATCCAATATCAGAAAGATGGATCTTGTAAGAAAAATACTGGCCGGGCTAACTACCCTCTAACTCCAACTGTCCAAAACAAAACACCCAGACCAAAGGCATAAACCTAGACATAATTCTATTTATGTGAATGCAAACTTTATCTAAAAAAGATTCACATAAGACAACCAAAGCAAGCGAGAAACCATCAAGACGTGAGTCAGGAAACAATCGTCTTGTTCTAACCATTGTTCATTTCATACAGAAAGCCAACTCAATGGTGCCCATCTAGCCCACATAATTGGCTCCTGCATGAAAAATAATAACATCTGGATCACGATAAAGTGAACACATTTCTAAAATGACATACCGTTTGGGCCAAGGACGCATCATCTCAAGGTTTACTGGCATCCAAGCTCTTTGCAGCAAAGTCTTTTCTGGACAGCTGGGTACTTTCTATTTATATTTTTAGTCTTGGTAAATTCTTCACTATTCTCAAACATTTAGTCCTATAGGTTTCTGGAGACCAAACATCGAGTTAATATTCTACAACGGCCACACAAACCACACTTAGGGAAATGTACATTAAAGGATTATGTACGCACTCTCCCTACATGTGCGCTCATTTTTACTTATCTTAAATTGTTTTAGCATTTAATGGAAGAGGAAATGTAAGTAAAAATCCACTGAATGTAGTTAAATGAAGAGGAATGTTCCGTCTCTGCCTCAGCTTTGTGGCATTCAAGTCTTCCTAAAGAGGCTTTAAATTATTATATGATTACTACACAGGGTGCAATCGGTGAATTACGCTTGAAAAATATGCAGGAAGTAAATTGTACACTGTCTAATGATTTAACTTCTAAGTTAAATTTAAACTACACTGTGTGCAGAATTATTAGGCAAATGAGTATTTTGATCACATCATCCTTTTTATACATGTTGTCCTACTCCATGCTGTATAGACTTGAAAGCCAACTACCAATGAAGTAAATCAGGTGATGTGCAGCTCTGTAATGAGGAGGGGTGTGGTCTAATGACATCAACACCTTATATAAGGTGTGCTTAATTATTAGGCAACTTCCTTTCCTTTGGCAAAATGGGTCAGAAGAGAGATTTGACGGACTCTGAAAAGTCAAAAATTGTGAGATGTCTTGCAGAGGGATGCAGCAGTCTTGAAATTGCCAAACTTTTGAAGCGTGATCACCGAACAATCAAGCGTTTCATGGCAAATAGCCAACAGGAAGCTTGTTGAAAAAGAAAGGCCCAAAATAACTGCCAATGAATTGAGGAAAATCAAGCGTGAAGCTGCCAAGATGTCATTTGCCACCAGTTTTGCCATATTTCAGAGCTGCAACGTTACTGGAGTATCAAAAAGCACAAGGTGTGCGATACTCAGGGACATGGCCAAGGTAAGGAAGGCTGAAAAACGACCACCTTTGAACAAGAAACATAAGATAAAACGTCAAGACCCGGCCAAGAAATATCTTAAGACTGATTTTACTAAGGTTTTATGGACTTATGAAATGAGAGTGACTCTTGATGGGCCAGATGGATGGGCCCCAGGCTGGATCAGTAAAGGGCAGAGAGCTCCACTCCGACTCAGACGCCAACAAGGTGGAGGTGGGGTACTGGTATGGGCTGGTATCATCAAAGATGAACTTGTGGGACCTTTTTGGGTTGAGGATGGAGTGAAGCTCAACTCCCAGACCTACTGCCAGTTTCTGGAAGACACCTTCTTCAAGCAGTGGTACAGAAAGAAGTCAGTATCGTTCAAGAAAAACATGATTTTCATGCAGGACAATGCTCCATCACATAAATCTAAATACTCCACAGCGTGGCTGGCCAGTAAAGATCTAAAAGAAGAAAAAAATAATGACATGGCCCCCTTGTTCGCCTGATCTGAACCCCATAGAGAACCTGTGGTCCCTCATAAAATGTGAGATCTACAGGGAGGGAAAACAGTACACCTCTCGGAACAGTGTCTGGGAGGCTGTGGTGGCTGCTGCACGCAATGTGGATCGTAAACAGATCAAGCAACTGACAGAATTTATGGATGGGAGGCTTTTGAGTGTCATCGTAAAGAAAGGTGGCTATATTGGTCACTGATTTTTTTTTTGTTTTTGAATGTCAGAAATGCACAAACAGTTATCCTCCTAAGATAGCCAAATCTAAAAAAAACACTCCAACTTCCAAAAATATTAAGCTTTGATATTTATGAGTCTTTTGGGTTGATTGAGAACATAGTTGTTGTTCAATAATAAAAAGAATCCTCTCAAATACAACGTGCCTAATAATTAAATAATAAAACCTAACTAGAGATGAGCGAGCGTGCTCGTTACGAGCACTGTACCGCTCGGCTCCCCTGCGCTAGCATAGGCGCTGGCAGCCACTTCCGTCCTCCGGAGGAGGATGGAAGCGGCTGCCGGCGCCCATGCGAGCGCAGGGGAGCCGAGCGGTACAGTGCTCGTTTCGCGCACGTTTGCTCATCTCTAAACCGAACCCTATTTCCATATCAAATTCCTTGTGGTTGGGATTTACAGATAGCACTATGATGACACTGTATCCTACAGCCTCTGCCGGACTTGCTCCAGCCTTAACATTTGCCAAGAATCTTGTAGGTCACATTTCTTGAGTGTCTATGGATTACTAGAGTAAATTGGGGAAATCATCAGTACCAGGTGCATCTCATATACTGTATCTACCTATCCACAAACACCCTTTTATATGCATTTCTTCAAAACTTTCTACATAGGTGTTACAAAAAGCTACTGTATCTAGTCTACTTCCTAAACAAGCATTGAAGCAGGCCATGCAGCTGCTATGGATCCCTTGGACAGAAGCATCCCAGACTAGGCTGGTCCTATCACCTAGTGCTGGACGTATGCAGAACTGTCCACAGTAGAGGTTCTGCATCATAACAAACAAGAGGGTGACATTTTCGTCTAAGGGTCTTAGAAAGGGCAGGAAGAAGGAAGCAAAAAACAGGTATTTCTATCCTAGTTGGCAAAAACTAAAATCATTATGGCATGCATTTTGAGCTTTGCTACATTCTTATCTGTTCAACATGTGCCTCTTTTCCTAGGACCAGAAAAATGAGTGGATTGCATCTTAATTACATCATAATAATAATAAATTTATTATAATTACATCATAATAAATTTGACACTTACCTGTAGTGGAGCCACAATATGATGACTTTTCCTGTCTGCTACAGCACACTTATCAGCTTTACTGTATAAACTGAGTCAAAGTCAGCAGAGGCCTTGAATTTTATGAAAGCAATTCTATACTGTTCAAACTCAGGAAGATAATGTATTGTGCCTTGACATTGTTTGCATTATATCTTTAAATTGTCCCTTATATGTTTACTGACAATAATATCTGTCTTTCTGTAAATATATTGCTTGTATTATTTTGTGTGTGACTGCAATATTATCTGTTGTCACTAGGAGTCACTGTGTTAGACCAGAGACTTTAATTGTAGAGTTGCCAGACAGGAAGTAGCTCAGTGTGTACTGTGGAGCACACCTGTGTGTCAGCCATAGATGCTTTAGCTTGGTCTCCAAGCACCTGAACATGGTGAACAGCTGCAGGTGGAGGTCCTCCCTAATGTAGAGAAGTTGTTGGGCAACAAGGAAGCTTCCCTGTAAAAAGAAGAAGGCCAAGCCTCAAACTCTGAAATTGGAGAAGTCAACGTAGGCATATGTGAGTGGGACATTACCAGTGCAGAGCAAGACTGGGAGAAGGATAGAGATTCAAAGAGACCTCCTGAGACAATAGAATCAATAGCTGCAGATGGTGGAACTCCATGAAAGATAGCCTGAGGGATGCCTGTTGAGACTGTGGAAAGTGAGCACAAACATAGACAAAGACAGATCCGAGTGCAGGCCTGTGTGAATGAAAAGAGGAAAATCCACAACAGAGACAGCACAGAGAGGTTTTGGAGCCTGGTTTAGGAGTAGGGTCGGAGAAGGAGAGCCTAGCAAAGATTGTAGAGACTAGCAATGTACAGGCTGCAAGGTGAGAGCTGACGATTTGACTAGGGCCTAAGGAGAAATGGCGGTGCTGCTGAAGAAAGATAACAAGGAGGTGCCCACTGAGTCACTGCAGATCTCGGCCAGATGGTATAAAGTGAGTACCGCCAGAGACTGAGCATCGGGTTACTATCTCAGTGATAGACCATCCTTCAATGACACAGTCAAGGCCCAATAGACATCTAACATCACATGTCTCACAATTTGTCTTAGACTGTTATTATGAGAACTGTGCTTCGTTAAGAGAAACACCATGCTTAGATCCTCCTAGATAGAGAAACTATTATTATTTGCCACAAACTGTAACCACTGGACTGTAACCATCAAGCTGTCTGCCATGTATAACCATCAAGCACTGAACCTGAACTGTAAACATAAAGCAAGTGCCTCATCGTTGAGTAATGTTTCTGTTATATATATGCTGTGCTATTCCTCTGCTGGACAACCAATGCCCTCACTGCCAACTGCTCTGCTCTGTATGCAGCTCCCTTGTCATTCCCCCTGAGGGGTCAAAGCTGCCACTTCTGGGGGGTCTCTTTTCTGTACATTAGCTTCCAATTATATCAGCTCACAGACTATATAGGCTCCTGCCCAGAACAGAAAGGAAGTCTATACATCCACAAGGCTGTCCTCACAAAATATAAATAGCAAAAACATTTAAAAATCAATTTCATCTGTTATATTTGTGTCAAAGCCAAAAAATCCTGTTTATTTCAAAGTTACACAACTCTTGAAGGCATATTAATTGACTGCAAGATGAGTGTAGCATAAATTGCAAGAAAAAAAAAATGAGAAAATGCATATAAAAGGGGTTATTCAAGACCCACAATATGCTAATCAAACTAATACTGCATCCTAAGTAATTTCACACTTTACTTTGATTTCGAAATCTGCACCATTCTTGAGATCTGTGGTCATGCGATATTCAGCGCCTGAATTTCATATTGACTTCATATAGGCATTACTATTGTGGCTGCCAGTACATATAGAACATCATTAAACCACCTCCTGACCAAGCAAGGGTCAAGACTAGTGATGAATGAAGTATTTGAAATTTCGATTCTGCTGCTGCAGTGAATTTTACCAAAAAATTTGCTTTGTGACAAATTATTTTGCCACGAAGTGCATTTCTTTGTAAGTAGTGGGTGCAATGACAGGGAGCGGTGATTGAGCCGCCCCCCATCATTGCACCCCTCAGATGCCGCGTTCATAGCTAATTGCTGCATCTGACAGTAATAACACAATTTAAAATTAATTTAAAAAAAAATGAAATTATACTTACCTAATCCATTTGATTGCTGTGAGCTAGCCGCCGCCATCTTGATTGAAGTTCTAGCACAAAATGTCACGTGGACCATGATGACATCATCACGTCGTTGTGAGATATTCAGTCAAGATGGTGGCAGCCTACTCGTTGCGATCAAATGGATGAGGTAAGTATGATTTTTAAAATTTTTTTACCACCATTCAGGAAAAATTGATTTGCTACCAAAGCACGAGGAAATTTGGCTTTGCGGCAAATTGAATTGTCCCTGACATTCGGATTGATTCGCTTAACACTAGTCAAGACACCTCACTGCTTAAGAGCTCTCCAATCCCTACAGGGTGCATGAAATGCTTTCTTCGTTATCTGCACCTTCGCCTCTTTATAACAACTAGTGATGAGCAAATTTCTTTAAATTCGATTTGGATTTGATTTTGTTGAATCGGTTGGATGTTCTGCACTTGCCCTGAAAAGTTGTATGCAATATTCTGGAGTCTCCTGGGACTGCATGCAGCTCATTTCACTCTCTTTAACGCCAAGACAGCATTATTAATCTTAAAGTGACAGCAGCATGTGTCATACGGCTATAGGTAAACCCATAACTGCCTGTTTAGAAACAACCTGCACTGTAGAACTTTTTTATGTTTGTAAAATAAAAGTCTAACAAATTTTAGCTTTTTGGTGACAAATTTCAACCAGTGTGTATACAAACACAGTGCCTGGGGTCATATCATCCTCCTTATTTATCCTTCCAGTCTTCTGATCTGAAATATGGGTAATGCCATTTTGAAAAATGGACTCAAATCGAATTGCCACCAAAAATTCAGATTTGAACCAATTATTCTGGAAAATTCTGGTTAAATTTGTTTAGAATTAATTCACTCAACTCTAGTAATAATGTTTGGAGGGGGACAAGTTCTTATGACAAAAGGTGGGGTAGTAGAGAGGGAGTTGTCATAGAGGATGTAAAGTTTTGGGATTGAAGCAAACAATGAGCAGTGAAATGTGAGGGAAATGCACACAGAAAAAAAAAGTTTAAGATCCAAGTACGATAAGATGATGCAATATCTCAATACATAGTATTAGGTGTTAGACAACCCCTTTAAATAAAAATTTACTGACTTTTTGAACTCAATATTTCTTACTATTGAAACAAAAAGCGCAAAGAACATTACAAAAGTCAACTACGTTCCCATAAATGTGGAGCGATCATTTACCTCCCAAAAATAGTAAGCGATTATATTTTCTAAACAGCTCATTTTGCTCTCAGAATGAATGTGCTTTATAGGTGGACATAAACCTTGATGCCTCATTCTGCTTACATGGAAACAATTACATTAAAATGCAGATGGAGATTCCAGTAATCTCCTTGGAATAGACAAATAGGTTTTGAAATAATTTACAAATGATGCACTAAATCTGTTTGCCATCTGCTCTCCGCTCGGGGAAAACATCACATTTCTCCCGCTATGAAGAATAACGCATTTGCTTCATGTAAAATGCAGAAAACAAAAGACACATTTCTGAGTAGCTCCTGGATATTCTACATTGTTCAACAGCAAGAAAATGACAAAAACAACAGTACATGCTTTGTGTAGATGTGGCCTGTATCTGCATCCTTAGGATATGGCATACTTGCTAACTTTAAGGGGCTTGAAATATTTTTTGGGTATTGACGCCTTCTTTCACATAACACATCACTTTAGGTCACACCACTTTTCATAAAATGGCACTGCCCCCTTAATGTGTGATTGGATGCCAAGACTGAGTCTGACTGCACTGGACTGCTGACTTCTGTGGTACCCAGGAAATTTTCAACTCTTCCAGAAGTCTGAGAGATCTTCCTTTTTTCTGAGAAGTATCAA
>ONZH01011735.1:0-87852 GCA_900303285.1 Rhinella marina | reverse complement strand
ATCCAGTATAATACAGCGCCTCATACCTCTTACATCCAGTATAATACAGCGCCTCAATACCTCTTACATCCAGTATATACAGCGTCCCATACCTTGTGCATCTAGTGACGGTCTCCTCTGATGTAGATCTCTCTTTCCTCATCTTCTCCTTTCAGACCAGACGCCATTTTTCAGCCATTTCTCATCTCTGCATTTTGACAGAAAAAAATCTTAGTTTACTACTTTTCCATCATCCTCCCGTCTTCTGGACAAATCATCCTACCACCCCCAGTACTGTGCCACTAGTACCACACAGATAGTGCCCTTCAATAATGATTGGCACACAGTGTCCTAAAATAACTGCGCCCAGCAAATAGTGCCCCGTAATAGTGTGAACATAACGTCCCCCAGAAATAACTGCGCTGATACTGTGCCAGGTGCCCCCCACAGTAATAGTGACCCCCACAGTAATAGTGCTCCCCACAGTAATAGTGCCCCCCACAGTAATAGTGCTCCCAAAGTCCCAACTAATAATTCTCTGCCAGAGTGCACTTGTTAGTAATAGTGCCCCCAACAGTACTAATGTCCCCACTGTGCCCCAGAAGTAATAATGCTTCCAATGTGCCAGTAAGAAGTGCTCCCCACCCATAGATGCCCCCCAAATTATGTGCCAGTAAGAAATGCCCCCAGTGCCCCATAACCCAGTAAAAATGCCCCCAGTGCCCCATGTGCCCCATGTGCCAGTAAAAATGCCCCCAGTGCCAGTAAAAATGCCCCCAGTGCCAGTTAAAATGCCCCCATTGTGCCAGTAAAAATGCCCCCATTGTGCCAGTAAAAATGCCCCCAGTGCCAGTAAAAATGCCCCCATTGTGCCAGTAAAAATGCCCCCCATTGTGCCAGTAAAAATGCCCCTAGTGCCAGTAAAAATGCCCCCATGTGCCAGTAAAAATGCCCCCAGGGCCAGTAAAAATGCCCCCAGTGCCCCATGTGCCAGTAAAAATGCCCCAGTGCCAGTAAAAATGCCCCCAGTGCCAGTAAAAATGCCCCCATTGTGCCAGTAAAAATGCCCCTAGTGCCAGTAAAAATGCCCCCATGTGCCAGTAAAAATGCCCCAGGGCCAGTAAAAATGCCCCAATCCCAGTGCCCCATGTGCCAGTAAAAATGCCCCCAGTGCCAGTAAAAATGCCCCCATGTACCAGTAAGAATGCCCCCAGTGCCAGTAAAAATGCCCCAGTGCCCCATTGTGCCAGTAAAAATGCCCCAGTGCCAATAAAAAATGCCCCAGTGCCAGTAAATATGCCCCCAGTGCCAGTAAAAATGCCCCCATTGTGGCCAGTAAAAATGCCCCCAGGGGCCAGTAAAATGCCCCCAGTGCCCCATTGTGCCAGTAAAAATGCCCCCAGTGCCAGTAAAAATGCCCCCAGTGCCCCATTGTGCCAGTAAAAATGTCCCAGTGCCAGTAAAAATGCCCCCCAGTGCCCATGTGCCAGTAAAAATGCCCCAGTGCCAGTAAAATGCCCACCAGTGGCCCCATGTGCCAGTAAAATGCCCCCAGTGCCAGTAAAATGCCCCAGTGCCCCATTGTGCCAGTAAAAATGCCCCAGTGCCAGTAAAATGCCCCCAGGGCCAGTAAAAATGCCCCCAGTGCCCCATGTGCCAGTAAAAATGCCCCCAGTGCCAGTAAAAAATGCCCCAGTGCCAGTTAAAATGCCCCCAGTGCCAGTAAATATGCCCCCATTGCCAGTAAAAATGCCCCCATTGTGCCAGTAAAAATGCCCCCATTGTGCCAGTAAAAAATGCCCCCAGTGCCAGTAAAAATGCTCCCAGTGCCCCATTGTGCCAGTAAAAAATGCCCCCAGTGGCAGTAAAAATGCCCCCATGTGCCAGTAAAAATGCCCCCAGGGCCCCATTGTGCCAGTAAAAATGCCCCAGTGCCAGTAAAAATGCCCCCAGTGCCCCATGTGCCAGTAAAAATGCCCCCAGTGCCAGTAAAAAATGCCCCCAGTGCCCCATGTGCCAGTAAAAATGCCCACAGTGCCCCATTGTGCCAGTAAAAATGCCCCCAGTGCCAGTAAAAATGCCCCCAGTGCCCCATGTGCCAGTAAAAATGCCCACAGTGCCCCATTGTGCCAGTAAAAATGCCCCCAGTGCCAGTAAAAATGCCCCCAGTGCCCCCATGTGCCAGTAAAAATGCTACCAGTGCCCATAAAAATGCCCCCATTGTGCCAGTAAAAATGCCCCCAGTGCCAGTAAAATGCCCCCATGTGCCAGTAAAAATGCCCCCAGTGCGCCAATAGAGCTCCGATCGGTGCTACAATAAAAAAAATTAACACTTATACTTACCTCCATGGTGCTGGCAGCGATGCGATGCAGGCCTCTTCCGGCCTGTGTCCCGCGCTGTACGGCTCAGGCGGCGCGATGACGTCATCGCGCCGCCTGAGCCGGCCTCTGATAGGCTGCAGGCCTAGTGCCTGCAGCCTATCAGAGGAACGGGCAGGGGAGACGCCTCTCCCTCCCCTGCCGCAGTACAATACAGGCATCTGTACAGATGACTATGGAGATGAGCGCTTCCACAATGGAAGCGCTCATCTCCCTCTGCCCCGCCGCCGCCAGCAATTATGCGCAGGGCCGCGCCGCACCTGCCTAATTGGCGGTGCGGCCCTTCAAGGGGGGACTGGACCGGCCCACGGAGGGCAGCGGCCCTTCTGGCATTTGCCAGAAGTGCCAGACGTCCAGTCCGGCCCTGATAGATACAGTGCATTGCGAAAGTATTCGGCCCCCTGGAACTTTTCAACCTTTTGCCACATTTCAGGCTTCAAACAAAAAGATATAACATTTTAAATTTTTGGTGAAGAATCAACAACAAGTGGGTCACAATTGTGAAGTGGAACGAAATTTATTGGATCATTTAAACTTTTTTTGTAATAATAAAACTGAAAAGTTGGGCGTGCAAAATTATTCGGTCCATTTACTTTGAGTTCAGAAAACTCACTCCAGAAGTTCATTGAGGATCTCTGAATGATCCAATGTTGTCCTAAATGACTGATGAAGATAAATAGAATCCACCGGTGTGTAATCAAGTCTCCGTATAAATGCACCTGCTCTGTGATAGTCTCAGGGTTCTGTTTAACCCCTTCAACCCCGGGCCTGTTTTCGCCTTCCTGACGAGGCCATTTTTTGCAAATCTGACATGTGTCACTTTATGTGGTAATAACTTTGGAACGCTTTTACTTATCCAAGTCATTCTGAGATTGTTTTCTCGTCACATATTGTGCTTCACGACAGCAGTAAATTTGTGGCAAAATATTTCATTTTTATTTTTTTTAAAAATAACAAATTTACCAAAAATTTGGAAAAATTAGCAAATTTCCAAATTTCAATTTCTCTACTTTCAAAATATATAGTAATACCTCCAAAAATAGTTATTATTTTACATTCCCTATATGTCTTCTTTATGTTGGCATCATTTTATAAAGGTCATTTTACTTTTTTGGGACGTCAGAAGGCTTAGAAGTTTAGAAGCCATTTTTCAAATTTTCAACAAAATTTCCAAAACCATTTTTTTAAGCACCAATTCAGATATAAAGTGATTTTCAGTGGCTTACGTAATTGAAACCACCCATAAATGACCCCATTTTAGAAACTACACCCCTCAAGTTATAAAAAAACTGCCGTTACAAACTTTGTTAACCCGTGAGGTGTTCCACAAGAATTAATGGAAAATGGAAGTGAAATTTCAAAATTTCACTTTTTTGGTAGATTAATCACGTTAATAATTTTTTTCTTGCAAAACAGCAAGGGTTAACAGCAAACTAAACCTCAATATACATTGCTCTGATTCTGCAGTTTAGATAAATACCCCATATGTGGTGGTAAATGTCTCTATGGGTTTGTGGCAGTGGTCAGAAGGAAAGGAGCGCCATACGGATTTTGGAGGCAGATTTTGCTAGAATGGTTTTTAGGCACCATTTTGTAATTGAGAGACCCTGACATACCCCTACAGTGGCAACCCTCAAAAAGTGACCCCATTTTGGAAACTACACCCTTCAAAGAATATATTAAGGGGGGTAATGACCACTTTGACCCCCTAAGCGTTTTAAGGAATTTGGAAACACTTGGCTGTGAAAAGTTTCATTTCTTCCAATAAAATGTTGCTTTAGCCCCAAATTGTTCATTTTCACAAGGGGTAACAGGAGAAAAGCACCCCATAATTTGTTCCTCATTTTCTCCTGAATACGGCAACATCCCATATGTGGTAGTAGACTGCTGTGGGGGAATATGGCAGGACTCAGAACAGAAGGAGCGCCATATGGATTTTGCAGCACAGATTTTGATGGATTGGTTTGCGGGAGCCATTGATTTTTATTTTTTTGAGTTATTGTCTTATGTGGGGGCTCATTTTTTGCGGAATGAGGTGACGTTTTCATTGGTACCATTTTGGGGTACATAAGACTTTTTGATCGCTTGGTATTACACTTTTTGTGAGTCAAGGTAAAAAAAATAGCTGTTTTGGCATAGTATTTTAAAAAAAAATTTTTTTACAGCATTCACCTGAGGGGGCAAATCATGTGATATTTTTATAGAGCAGGTTGTTACGCTGCCATACCCAATATGTCTAACATTTTTATTTTTGGAAAGTTTTACACATTAGATGCATTTTCTGAGAGCCATATTTTTTTTATTTTTTGGGCGATTGTCTCAGGTAGGGTCTACATTTCTGTGGGACGAGATGACGGTTTGATTGGTACCATTTTGGGGTAAATACGCCTTTTTGATCGCCTGCTATTACACTTTTTGTAAGGGAAGGTGACCAAAAAAAGGCTGTTTTGGCACGTTTTTTTTTTTTTTTTTTTATATTGCATTCACCTGACGGGGTGGATCATGTGATATTTTTATAGAGCCGGTCGATGCGGCGATACCTAATATGTCTATTTTTATTTTTTTCACTACTTTTTACAATTTTTTTAATATTATTTTGTGAAAAGGACGCTTTTTATTTTTTTGGAACTTTTGTTTTGGAAAACTTTATTTTTTCACTTTCTTTTTTTACACTTTTTTTAACTTTTGGGGTCTGATCCCCTTTACAATGCATTACAATACTTCTGTATTGTAATGCATTGGCTGGAAGTGTATTACACACAGTAATACACTTCCAGCTTACTGCCTGTGAGATCCAGGGGGCTGGATCTCACAGGCTTCCGCAGATAGCAGCCGGATGCCTAAGGAAGCGTGGGGACCCGATGGACACCCCTTCCGACCGCCCACCAGCACATGTACGGTGCTGGTCAGGAAGGGGTTAAAGCACAGAGAGCATCATGAAGACCAAGGAACACACCAGGCAGGTCCTTGATACTGTTGTGGAGAAGTTTAAAGCCGGATTTGGATACCAAAAGATTTCCCAAGCTTTAAACATCCCAAGGAGCACTGTGCAAGCGATCATATTGAAATGGAAGGAGTATCAGACCACTGCAAATCTACCAAGACCCGGCCGTCCCTCTAAACTTTCATCTCAAACAAGGAGAAGACTGATCAGAGATGCAGCCAAGAGGCCCATGATCACTCTGCATGAACTGCAGAGATCTATAGCTGAGGTGGGAGAGTCTGTCCATAGGACAACAATCAGTCGAACATTTCATAAATCTGGCCTTTATGGAAGAGTGGCAAGAAGAAAGCCATTTCTCAAAAAGTCTTGTTTACAGTTTGCCACAAGCCGCCTGGGAGACACACCAAACATGTGGAAGAAGGTGCTCTGGTCAGATGAAACCAAAATCCAACTTTTTGGAAACAATGCAAAACGATATGTTTGGCGTAAAAGCAACACAGCTCATCACCCTGAACACACCATCCCCACTGTCAAACATGGTGGTGGCAGCATCATGGTTTGGGCCTGCTTTTCATCAGCAGGGACAGGGAAGATGGTTAAAATTGATGGGAAGATGGATGGAGCCAAATACAGAACCATTCTGGATGAAAACCTGTTGGAGTCTGCAAAAGACCTGAGACTAGGTCGGAGATTTATCTTCCAACAAGACAATAATGCCAAACATAAAGCAAAATCTACAATGGAATGGTTCAAAAATAAAGTATCCAGGTCTTAGAATGGCCAAGTCAAAGTCCAGACCTGAATCCAATTGAGAATATGTGGAAAGAGCTGAAAACTGCTGTTCACAAACGCTCTCCATCCAACCTCAAAGAGCTCGAGCTGTTTTGCAAGGAAGAATGGGCAAGAATTTCAGTCTCTAGATGTGCAAAACTGATAGAGACATACCCCAAGCGACTTGCAGCTGTAATCGCAGCAAAAGGTGGCGCAACAAAGTATTAATGCAATCTTTTTGTTTGAAGCCTGAAATGTGGCAAAAGGTTGAAAAGTTCCAGGGGGCCGAATACTTTCGCAAGGCACTGTATATATAAAGGTACAAATGGCGAGTCGAGGGTTTGCTGGGTCCCCCCCCCCCCCACACTATTCTGCGCTTACTGCTTATTATGGGTAAGCACATGGTGACTATATGCTGATATTAATAGGTTGTGGTTTGGCCATTTATAGTTCACAGTCTTATGTACAGCATATGCACATGTTGTAGTATTATCTGGGCGCCATTTGTACCTTTATATATATCTATAGACTGCACTCATCCATCAAAAATGAGCTCCTACAAGTGTGTGTTTGCCATTTATTGCACATATATGTTTTTATTTAACAGCACTTCGTGATTTATGATGATCTCTGTGGATCATGTTAGTGCTTTTGGTTGCTTATAAGCTGTGGGTGCAGTGTACGTATATGCTGTATGAGGTTTAGGGTGATAAAGTGTGCTTTCGCCTATATTTATATATTACATCTATTGCTCAGTTACAGCTGTATTGGTAGATGGGATATTTCTTTATGTGGATTTAATCTATGATAATTAGTGATGAGGGAGTCGGAGCGGCAAGATTTGGGATTCGCACGAATCTTGCCCGCTTCGGCTCGGCATCCCGAATCAGCGCGGATTCGTGAAGATTCGTGAGTCACTGCCAATTTGAAATGCCCGGTTTTTGACGGGCACTGTGTGCCGTCCGCATCCGCACTTCCGTTCCGTGGGTCCGGAAAAAAATAGAACATGTCCTATTCTTGTCCGGATCCACGGACAGGAAAAGGCATTTCTATCATGTGCGTTCCGCAAATTGCGGACTGCACATGGGCCGCACGGACAACACCAAACGGACGTCTGAATGAGCCCTTAGGGAGCCTCAGAGGCTGGGCCGGACTGGGACTAAAAAGCAGCCCTGCCACACAAATCCCACCAGCCCACATACAAACTTTACAAACTTTGCCGATGTTATGCATGAACGTATCAGCATAATATTACTGTCACTATATTTTTCTGTATGGGATAATGGAGATGGCACACACATAGCTCACATCACTAACTGCCATGACTGCCATCTCTATTATCCTATACAGGATGGGGCCTTAAGTATATAGTCCCGCTCCCAATTAAAACCCCCCCCCCCGGTCATCACGTTGTTTGGGGGCACTTACTTACAGCAGTGCAGCCGCTAACTTTCCCCTAACACACTCTGAGTCCTTCTGCGCATGTGTGACGTCAGCCCAGGGCCAGCTCCAGGTTCAGGTGGGCCCTTGGGCGATAAAGTCTCAGAGGGCCCCCTTACAGAGTGATAACTATCTGTGTATAGATAATATAGTAGATGTCCCCTGCAGTCCTTTGTAACTGTAGAGGTAACACAGTGATGGCTATCTGAGTATAGAAAATGTAGTAGTGTTACCTGCAGTCCTGTGTAAAATCACAGATAACACTAGTACTGATAATGTGGTACTACCACAGATCAGCGTCTTGTGCCCCCATCAGACCTCAGATCAGCATCTTTTGCCCCCATCAGACCTCAGGTCAGCGTCTTGTGCCCCCATCAGACCTCAGATCAGCGTCTTTTGCCCCCATCAGACCTCAGGTCAGCGTCTTGTGCCCCCATCAGACCTCAGGTCAGCGTCTTGTGCCCCCATCAGACCTCGGGTCAGCTTAATGTGCCCCCATCAGACCTCAGATCAGCGTCTTCTGCCCCCATCAGACCTCAGATCAGCGTCTTGTGCCCCATCAGACCTCAGATCAGCGTCTTGTGCCCCCATCAGACCTCAGGTCAGCCATTTCTGCCCCCATGACCTCACATCAGCCTTTTGGCCCCATCTGACGTGTCCCATTTGCTAGCCTGCCTGACTGCCAGCCAGGTGCCCCCCCCGAGCCACAAACAGACACAAAAAATACTTACAAACTGCTCCGGACACTGTCTTCTTCTCCTGCGCGCCTTCTTCTCCTGAAGCAGTGTGATCCCACGAGACCTGTGACCCAGCACTGGATCTCGCGGGATCACACAGCCAGCCCAGGAGGAAGCGCAGGAGTCAGAGACGTCATGGGGACAGGACGGCCAGGCCACGGCAGGGTAAGAATTAAAGAATTGTGCGCACTGCGCACTTAGCCAGCGGGCGGCACTTTTTTATCGCCCCCACACATTATCGTGCGGCACTGCGGCCCACAACATGGTGCGGCCCACCGGGCAAATGCCCGGTCGGGCAGATGGCCAGTCCGGGCCTGCTCAGAGGCATCCCTACATGCTGCCCCTGGTGTTTCCTATGCATTTCCAAGGTGTTCCCATCATTTTCTGAGGTTTTCACATGTTGGGGCAAACTTGACTGTGCAGAACCTTTGGCCCCTGCAAAAAGATTCGGGTCTCCCATAGACCTTAATGGGATTCGTGATTCGGCCCGAATCCACGAATCCCGCGGTGGGATTCGGGCTGAATACCGAATCCCCGAATCTTTTAGGATTCGCTCATCTCTAATGATGATAATATAGTTACAGCTTTTTTTTAGTATTTATATTTATATGAATTGTATCATCTGTGCAGCAGCGTATGTGGATTGGGGGAGGATACCTTAGGTTTCACATTGCAGAAGGGGTCATGGTTACCCTATTTTGGCTATCCCCATAGTTATTGTATGTTTGTATTATCAATTGTCTATATTATCAATAAATTTAATATGTTTCATAATATGTGTATGGGCATTTATTGTTCCCTCTTCTTTTGTGGGGAGGGATTTTGGTAGGTTTGTGATTTATACATTTAAGTCATACTCTTTCTATGGACTCTAGTGGATGGTCCTATTAGTGATTGACAGCCTTCCCTGTATGAGTGTGCATACATAGCGGTCAGTCACTGATAGGATTGTTCACTGGACTCCTAGGCTCAGAAGGAGAAAAGATATAAATTACAAGTTTTACTGGTTTGTTTCCCATAAAGGTATATATCAATCCGCTCAGCTCCTCCTGCTGTATAACATGGTTCTGTTCAGACATTCTTAACATGACGGGTTCCCCTTAAAGTAAATCTTATATGAATTCTATATAGAGCAATTCCCTGCTATCAGGGAAGGGCAGGCAGTGGAAGAACAAATATTCCAGGCTCTTGTAGGCATCACGAACAGGATGACCGGCTCCTGTAATTCTGTTTATGGTGCTGGAGATAGCAGCGACAGTGAAGCGAGTTTCCCTAAGTCTGTTAAACATTACCTGAATGCTAACAACATTTAATTCTCTAATATATAAGCAAATGTTCACCAACCTTTGGCTTGAGAGGGCCAATAGTAGTGCACAACATGTCTCCTCTGAGAAGTAAAAGCATTCATTGCTCATATGCACATTCAGCTGCACACGCATTGAAGGGCTCATGCTCACTAACATATTTTTTTTCTGTGTCTGTTCCGTTTCTGCGTGGCCCGTATGTGGAGCCATTCACTTTAATGGGTCTGCATGGCTGTTCCACAAAAAAGATAGAACATGTCCTATTCTTGTCCATTTTGCGGACAAGGATAGGCATTGTTACAATGGATTTGAAAGAAAAAAAAAAGGATGCAATACAGATGTCACACAGACGTCATCCATATTGTTTGTGGACTGAAAAATATGTATGTTTGTGTGCATGGTATAGTCACATGTGCTGACAAACATCTAGTTAGTAAGCACTGGAAAACATACACTACTGATACATACCAGCATGTGAGAATGCACCGCCCTTACCCCTTCTTGACATCTGTCATACATGTACGGCTGACGTCTTTAAAGATCAGCCTGTTCCGGAGTGGAGTGAGCACCATGGCCGCACCATGGCAAACAGCCACGACTATAATATCTGCAGTCGGTGGTAATGCTGACCGCGGACATTTAAACCCTCAAATATTTTCCTTCCTCACATTGAAGTTGGTAAATTATGAACAAATAGACCCCACCCCAAGAACGCTCCCAGATGATACTGGGCCACCCATTTACGGGATGATTTACACAAGACCCATCCATTTTGGCCAGGTGTGACCAAATTTGCATGGGTTGTGTTTGAAAATTAGGGACAGCTTCTGCAGATTTAGGACCATTGGCAATTATGCTCTAATACTGAACTACTGTGAGATGAAGAAGGGTAAGAGCACAGAGAGCCACAGGTGCAGGGGTAGACATGTTTGTCCAACTTTACACCACCTATTGGTTCGCTTAGGTTGAGACAGAATTTTACATGAGAAATGTGGTGCAATTTTGGTGCAAAATGACACAGATTTGGCAACAATCCCTTCTTAGTGACAACACGCCCATTCATGCCTTCTCCAAATTGTACCACATTTTAGCAAAATTTACATCAAAATCTAGGTGCACTGACATTGGCAAATGTCGACATCTGTTTCTGTAAGGTCTTCTTCACATCTGCAATGGAGGTTCCATTCAGGGCCTCCTTCACAGCTTTCATCAAAAACAGTGGAGAGAAAAGTCCTACATGCACTAAAAGAGCAGGCACCTGGACGGAAACCATGATAGTCCAAAGGGATCTCATTTGGGTCAGTTATGTGCCGAATCCGACACTTCTGTTATTTCATTTCCACGGAGGTCAATAAAACTGGAGCGAAAGAGGCTTTACAAAAAAACTGCTTCGAAGGCGTAATACTTAACCAAGGTAATGTTACGTCACAATTTCCATAAATAAAATATAGCAATTACAGTATGTTGGAAAGTCAGTGACAAAGTGAAGATCTGAAGATGTATAACTTATCAAAGGAACAATAAGCATAAATAGTTAAGCAGGTTGTCTAGAGACAAAGAAACCCTCAAAAGAACAAAGCTATTTGACATTCAGCCACCTGGTAGGATGCACTGTAACGTGGTGGCATATTGGCTGACCTCCAGAATCACAGGGGACATGGAAACATTTCATAAAGTGCTGCCCCAGCAGTAACACATAATACATTTTATGCAAGCCTGGTTAAGCGTACGTCCTCCAGATTTATATATACTGTAAGTGAAACCACGGCTCTATTTTAAAGCAGTTGATCGTGTTAGGCCTGTTTTACACAACAGCCTGCTGGAGATCTCTGGATCTGGCACTGCCGGGAGCTACCTAAAACCCGCCGGCCCCATTCACTATAATGGGGACTGGCAGAGATCCGTCCGCAATCCGGTAAACATGCCACACGCAGTGGTTTTTGTCTAGCCAATTCGGGTTGCTTCGGTTATGGGACCGGATGGTGATGCGGCAGTGGAACGCAGAGAGATCTGGCGGGCTGTTCCCTGCCGGATCTAAAAAAAAAGCCTTCCAAATATTGACTCAGGACAGGTAATCAATATCAGATCAGCAGGGGTCCGACATCCAGAATCCCCGCCGATAAGCTGTTTGAAGAGGCCGCATGACTTGAGCGATGGATGTGTCTCCCTTGTGGAAGCGGCGCAGAATGATTCAAGGAACGGGAGAGGACGCTGTAATTACACTGCTCCACCACAAAGTAGATGACATGCAGATAGTCACTGCAGAGGATGCACACTCACACAAGTGCCACATCCAAACAGCTGATCAGCAGTGGTGCTAGACAAGCACATTAGTAGAGAACAAAATCCATACGGCTTCTTAACCTTCCATGATGCTGAGGTTTTAAGCCTTGAGGTCCATGGTTAGGCTGGGATTTGCAGTTGTAAGACAAAGTGACCCAGTGCTGGGTTTGGGGACTTTTTTTTTATTTAGGGGGCTGCCACCCTGAAAAAAACATAAGAGATCAATACTGTACTAAGGAAAACCATGGATAGCATGTTGTGACAAATGACACACTCAGCTATGCTTCACTGACACTCCTTATACACATAGGGGGACATTTATTAAGGCTTCATGCAAACGATCGTATTTTGGGTCCGTGTCTGTTCTGCATTTTTTGAGGATGGCACGTGGCCCCATTAATATTATAGGACATGTCCTATTCTTGTTCATAGTGCAGACAATAAGCATTTCTATAATAATAGAATTACTTTGTAACAAAGCGCATTCCTTTCTATGTAGCGGACATAATGATGGGAAATGGCGATTGCGCCACCCCCGTCATTGAAACCATCAGATACCGTGTTCATCGCTGATGTTAAAATTAGCAAGGGGCCGACGTCCAGAATCCCCGCCATCACTGATGATGTCACTGTGTACGGCCAGCGTGGTGGCGCACACATCACCTTACGCAAGATTTTACGCGGCTTCTGCAATCAAGGTGTCTGCGACAGCTTCTTTGCGCACAAATGGATGAGGTGAGTATGTATTTTTTTAACTGCTATTTCAGGAAAAATAGATGCGCAGGGAAATGTGGCTTCGCAGGAAATCAAATTTTTACTGAAATTCAGATTGAAGTCCACTTCGGATACCCAGATTCCATCAACACTATCTGTCACTATAAGCAACCCTATTAAACATGGCATACTGCCTGGGTGGGTGGATCATGGTGAATAAAATGAGCCCTCTATTGCTGCAAACAGATATATAGTTCCAGTATAATTACTACTTTCACTTCATGCAAATAAGGTGATTGGAGCACTGAGGGGCTGGCCTGGCCCTCAGAGCACCGCTTCACCTCCTCCTCTCCCCTGTCGCCACTTCCCCTCATGGCCTGACTGACCACCATGAAGGTGGACAAGAAGTATTAACAGCAAGAGGCACTGCAGGAGAAAAATGTACATACAAACCTTACAATATTTTTATTACCTGTGTATTGTAATAATTCTTTAATGCTCTGGTGATTGCATAGCCATACTGTTGTTGGATAACCCCTTTAAATTATTAACCCTATCATTAACGGGATGCACGGCTTACTGCTATCCATGAAGGTAAATGCCAGAGAAGAGATATTCCACAGCGCATCTCCCCCCCTATGGACCATCATCTGTCCACTCCAGACGGATCATAGGCCACAGTACCAGGAATGTCCAAGGGGCGAGTGGGCACACCCGGCGTGAATCAGCAGCCTAGCACCTGTCTCCTGCCATCCTGCGGGGCACAGAGCTGGGCGCTGGTAGTGACTCAGTGTTTGGCTATGGAGTGGGCGGATGAGAAGGTGCCAGAGGGCGTGCCCCCAGTGATGTCAGGCGGCGGTGGGAGGAGGAGGAGGAGAGCGCTGAGGTTGGAGACATAGGAAAAAAAAGGGGTCGGGCAGGATCATGAAGACTTCTGAAGACACACACAGCGAGCTGCACTACTGCTGCACCCGGGAGCGGCGAGTCTCCCCGCCGCCACACCTGCCGCTCCGTCAGGTGAGTGCAAACTTTGTCAGGTGCAGGAGGAGCAGTGCGGTACCTGACAGTGTGCATGCAGAGCGGTCCTGCGGCTGTCAGCAGTCTATCAACCAGCCGCTTATCTCCCTGTCTGTCTGTCTATCTATCTATCTATCTATCTATCTATCTATCTATCTATATCAATTTATCTAACTAGATCTATCTCTACCTATGGCTGTATCCAGCAGAAATCTAGTTATCTAGATACATCTAAGTAGTTCTGTCTATCTATCTATCTATCCATCCATCTATCTATATAATTATTTATCTGCCATATGTAGTCTATCTATCTTCTTTACGCCTGTCTGACCCTATCAGTTTCATAGATCTTCCTCTCCTCCTCAGGATCTGCCCACTTTGTATCTCTGTGCCCATTTCATCCCTCTACCCAGCACTGCACTGTGCCACAGAGCTGTTCAGAGGAAAGTTCCTATGTATGATGGGAGTGGTAGCAGTGCCATGCAGTCCTGGTGACATATTGCATGTAGGTGGACCTGATCACCCACATCGCCTGCCACAGTCAGCTACATAATCTCTGGCATGTGCCACCCAATAATAGGGTGGCCCTTCATAGAATTGGGGCATGCTGCGGAGGATCCAGGCGCTGCAGTTACAGAAAGGTATAATACACCTGAGAGTGACCCGCCAGGTATATTCTCCTGTCCGGTCCTTCCGATTATGTAATAAATTATTGAATTAGATATTGGCGTAGATATTGGCGTAGATACAGTAGGATTAATCAAACAGAATGAAATCTTGCATCCTACCATGGCAACAGAAATTTCTATAAAATCTGCTCTTAATTTGTTTCAGTCTGTATTGGAGTCTTCCAGATTGTCTTTCAGCTCTCTGCCGGACTATTTGACTTGTATGACATAACCTCTGAAAAGTAATAATTAGCTGAAGGTGACCATGGCACGGTCAAGAAAGCCATAAGATCAGGAACCCTAGCATTTCAAGACAATGCATATTGTTCGCTGTGAACTTCCCTGTGGGGCAAAGTACAGTATGGCGAGTATGTGTGTACAGTGCTGAGCCCTGGTATGTGCCCTGCCTGCTGGGAGTGTCACCAGTAGCCGGGTGTCATACAGATGACGGCTGTTTTCATAGAAAGTGAGAGTCCAATTTGGAATTGTTAGAGAATTGCATAACTGCCAATTCCATAATGCTCAATTCAGACATCCGTGGATCACGATCCGTGAAATCCCAGACCGTACTCCTTCTGAGAGCAGGAGCGCACGGCGTCATTGGTTGCTATGACGCCGTGCGCTTCCTGAGGCCGCTGCTGTACAGTGATACACTCTATACGAGTGTGTACAATGTATCACTGTACAGCGGCGGGCGGCCTCAGGAAGCGCACAGCGTCATAGCAACCAATGCTCTCAGAAGGAGTACGGTCCGGGATTTCACGGATCGTGATCCACGGACGTCTGAAGTGAGCCTAATCCGACTCTTCACAGGTGGTAGTCATTTGACAAGAAGGGTTCATGCATACAAACTTATTTTTGGTGCGTATCTGATCTGCATTTTTTGCGGACCCATTCACTTCAATGGGGTCAAAAAAGAGGCGGACAGGATAAGACTGGTCTGTAAAGGCCAGGATGTTCTGTTCCGCAAAATGCGTAATGCACACAGCCGGTACCAATGTTTTGCGGATGGGCAATTAGCAGACCGCAAAAACGGAAACAGTCATGTGCATGAGCCCTAACCCTCCATGGCTGGTGGATTTCATCCCTCCGCTGTCCATAGAAGTATTCATTTTTCAGATACAGTGCACATGCAGGTACTTACCTTGTGCAGGCATGCATTGCCTTGGCATGGGAGGGCATTGACATCTGGGCAGTGGCTGGGAGTTTGATACTCCCATAGATTTGCATGCTATTATTGGAAGCTCCTGTTCATAAATGAGCAGTTCCTAAAATAGCTAATTAAAAAAAAAAGTAGTCACAGCGGGCACATCGGTCATGTGTCAGTATGGCATGTCGTCACCGTGTACCCAGGAACAAGGTTGCGTTTTAGTTGTATTATGCCACAGTTTATCCATAGGTTTAAAGGGGTTGTCCGAGTTCAGAGCTGACCCTGGACATAACCCTTTCTTTCCTCATTCAGCCCCTATGAGTGGAGCATCACAGCATTTCAGGTGATGCTACCCCTTGCCTTGTACTGTATAGTGCAGGGCAAGGGCTTTTTCTTCAGATCCGGTGTCATACCGGGTTTTCACCTAGCATTGAGCCCGGTGACCTCACCGGCACTAATGGGTGGCCTTTAGCGCTGCCCTATCCTGCTATCTCCTGCATTGCTTTAGTAGTATAGGGTAGCAGTGGTCATGCATGGTGCATAACCACTGCACAGGAGACTCGGGCACCCTGCAGCAGTTGGGACTCATAGTGGTCATACGTTTATTACCTATCTATCCTGTGACTAGGGGTTACGTGTTAGTAAACTGTTAAAATGTTCTGCAGTTTTCTGGTACTTTGCTTAAAGCGGTTTTCCATGCTCCTTATATTGATGACCTATTATCAGGATATGTCATTACTATCCGATTGGTGAGGTTCCCACACCCCCACCGATCAGCTGATCCCTGCAGTCTCTGAGCATTTTGAATGGAACAAGAAGCACAGCGCCACTCAAAGTGTAGTGGGCGTACCTGGTTACTGCAGCTCATTTTACATGGACGTGAATAGGAACTGAGCTGCAGTAACCAGGTCCGACCACTACACTTTGAGCGGCGCTGTGCTTCCTGTTTCATTTACAGTGCTAGTTCCTGCTGGGGGTCGGATCCTCAACAATTGGATAGTAATGACTTATCCTGACAATAGGTCATCAGTATCAGGAACCTGAAAAAGCCCTTTAAGATCCTCACCCTTTCAAGTTCTCTGTGGGAATATTCCAGTTTACATCCAGAGGTTCCAGATCCTTAGAAACCTTCCCACATTTCAGAGTTTCATATATATATATATATATATATATATATATATATATATATATATATATATTTCATCTAGTCAGTCGTCTGTGTTTTTTGCTACAGTGTATCTATGCAGAGAATATGAAGGCGTATGTCAGGAGTCCAGGTCGTTTAGCTCACAATCGATTGTTTAGACTGGGCTCAATTACATCTCCTTTTTGGCAGAACTAGCCATGTACCCGCTTTTAACCTCTGTAAACAAGTATGTTCTAATTCACTGACAGCAAATAGTGATATTGAAAACCGTGAGGAGGATGTATGAAACTGTCTAAAAGAGAAACTGACTTTGTTGCCCATAGCAGCCAATCACTGCACAGCTTTCATTTTGTATTGTGCTCTTGGAAAAAGAAAGCTGTGCTGTGAATGGTTGATATGGGCAGTGTCAGTTTTAGCCAGTTTTATAAATCGCTCTCCTTGTATAATGTGTCTTGTACACTGTATAAAGTAATAAGGAGTCCTTGACTTTACATAGGAAAATCCCATTAAGATGGAAGACGCTTCAGGTGTTGCTCTACATATCGACGTCTTCAGTGAATTTTGTCTTACTGCCTTTGCTGATAGCGTAGACATAAGAGATCACATGAGACGTCACATTTCTGAAGATGACTGTACTGTTCCTTAATATAGATAGCCTCCTGCCTGACGTGAGTCAGTATAGAGACGTCTGGTACATGGGAATATGTGTGCTCGATGGCAGGGAGATGAGAAGACGTACATTATGTACTCGCCATGCCTGCTTATGGCCAGCACTATTGACCTCCACACATTTGCCTTCTTGGAGAGGTGTGTGCTCCGGAGGCCTTTCTGGTTAATTCTGTTCTTACATAATGTCATTCCTTCCCGCTGGATTTATTTCCAAATTACCACAGACCGTGACATTGAGTTTTTGTCTGATAATATGCCTAGTGATCTACATTTTGTGTGTGAGATGGGATCACATGGTGCAGATTTATGAAAGCGTAGACCGGCTGTCTAGATCTGCACCAGATCTATCACAGGGGCTCCGGCTGGATGATAAATCTGGAGCAGGGATAGACAACCACTTGTAATAACAATTCTGGATTACCTCTTCTAATAACTGTGTGTTGTGCAGTTCCTTTATTATTCCTACTTATAGTTATCAATGAACTACTGGCAGTTTCCAATGAAGGTCCAGATGGGTGTTACCAGCCTGGAGTGTGTCATTGCATGGTCTGACACAGGCAGCACTGATTAGATAGTGGCAGACTGGACAGGGACACACCACAACTGGTAACGCCCAGTTTGACCTTTACTGCTGATTCGTATAACTTCTAGAAGGAATAATAGAGGAATGGGACAACAAAGACATAAGAATAGATGCTCCAGAATGGTCATGTCACGGAGAGGTGACAGGTCATTTTTAAGTTGTTAATCTTTGATAGACGTAGACCTGAAGATTTGGGAATTGCATTGCAGCGATTCCTTAGTATATATCTGTTAATAGAGTTAGTGTAGGTTCCTTTGGGACCCTCAGCACAGTACTGGTCACTGTTACTGCAGTGTATGTTCTACAATGTATCTGGAAAGTCTTCAGACCTTTTCACTTTTCTTACTTTCTGTTATGTTGCGGTCTTGTACTAGAATAAAAAAAAGTTCTTTTTTTTTCATTTTTCACTCAGTACCCCATAATGACAAAGTGAAAACAGGATGTTAGAAATATTTGCTAAATTATTGAAAAGGAAAAACTAAAATCTTGCACAGACAAACATATTCACAACCTTTACTCAGTACTTAGGCAGAGATTACAGCCTCTAGTTTCTTGGGTATGATGCCACAAGGTTTGCACATCTGGATTTGGGGATTTTGTGCCATTCCTCCCTGCTGATCCTCTCAAGCTCTGTCAGGTTGGATGGGGACTAGAGTTGAGTGAACGTGCTCGTAACTAGCACTGTAGAGCTCGGATCCCCTGCGCTTGCATGGCCGCAGCCATCCGGATCCGTCCTCCTCACCCGACTGCAAGTCAGTGGGGACAGATCCGTTTGGTATGACACACTCGTGTGTCATACGGATCCGGATGCCTGCGGCCATGCGAGCGCAGGGGATCCGAGCACTACAGTGCTCGTTACGAGCATGTTCGCTCAACTCTAATGGGGACCATCGGTGGACAGCCATTTTCAGATCTCTCTAGAGATGTTCAATTGGGTTCAAGTCAGGGCTGTGGCTGGGCCACTCAAGGACATTCACAGAGTTGTCCCTAAGCCACTCCTGTGTTGTCTTACTGTGTACTTAGGGTCAATGTCTTGATGGAGTGTAAACCTTAGGTTCATTCTGTAATCCAGAGCACTCAGGATCAGGTTTTCATTAAAGGACTTCACTTCAGTAAGTGGCATTTATCACGTAGAGAAAGTTAATACAAGACACTTTCTAATATATTGTTATTATCCATATAGCTTCTTTTGCTGGCTGGATTAATTTTTCCATCACATTTTCCATACACTGCTCGTTTCCATGGTTACAGACCACTCTGCAATCCATCAGTGGTGGTCGTGCTTGCACAATATAAAAAAAAAACACCAGCCTATATGCACTCCCATGGTCCCGACCACCAATGAGGCTGAGACTTTTTCCTACAGTGTGCAAGCACGAACACCACTGCTGGATTGCAGGGTGGTCTGTAACCATGGAAACGGGCAGGCTGGAGGGAAGTCATAGGGAACATTGTATACTTTTGGCAAATCTATACATTAAAGGGGTTGTAGACTTGTAGAAATAGCTTTAAGTTGACCCAAAATGTAAAAATTACAAACTTCTGCTGTAGTTCACTGCTGGTTCTTGTTTTGAAGGCCATGTGATGTCCAGAGTGAAGGTAATTTGGCCACCATGGTTATGCCCTGATTATGTATGATAATGTTGCTTCAGGGAACCAATAACCATATAATAAAGTATGTTATAAAGTAGAGTGGTGTTTGAGCTCTTCCCTGTAGTATAAACATTTTTACATTTGTTTGTTGGTCAGTTTAGGTTTTTCTGCAGTGAGGAAAGCCTGAATGGCCTCTTTCCCTGCATCCACTGCTCTTGGCTGGTATTTTTAGATCCTCTATATTAGTGTTGCACTTTGTTGTGTGAAGCCATTCTGTCGATATCTGTCTTCCTTTCATGGTTTATTTTCTGGTTTTTGATTTATGTGCTACATTCTGGCATAGGAAGTACATTGTCCAAGTTCTAGCTCAGGAGCTTTCAATATTGCCTAGTGCACCTATCAGGATGGTCCTAGATATTACTCCTGGAAGGTGCTGAGACTGCCAGCCTGCAAGTGGAGTTTATAGGTGCCTATCATAGAATGCTATGGCATATTGCTAGGATATGCTGTCACATTCTGATCCTATCCTGAGAATGAAGGAACGTTCTCAGCAAAAACACTTCAGTTACTGATAATACAACCATCTGCATCTGTTATGAACGGACCCGGTTGTATTATCTGTAACATAGCAATGATGGATCCGTCATGAACTCCACTGAAAGTCAATGGGGAGCGGATCAGTTTTCTCTTGTGTCAGAGAGAACGGATCCGCCCCATTGACTTGCATTGTGGGTCATGCCGGATTTGTTTTGCTCCGCATCCCATGACGGAAAAAAGCAAGCTGAAGTTTGCTCTCCGGTATGGGAACGGAATGCTTTTTGGAGCACTCCATTCTGTTCAGTTACCGTTTTGTCCACATTGACAGTGAATGGGGACAAAATGGAATCATCATAGGACCTCAGTGACAGAAAATAGAAACACTAGTGTGAAAGTAGCCTAAATGGAGCTGTGTTCCGGTTTTTGCCACTGTGGGCTCAGAATGCCGTACAGCATCTGAAGTAACCTATGTTTATGTTAAAAACCTGGTGGATTATCTAACAAAGTAGCCAGTTTATTATTATACTGTGACTTCTAGGCACAGGGGGCAGGCCAGCCAGTATCCCCTTTACCCAGGAACTCACTCTCCAAAAGTGGCCACTTCTTCTTTCACTCTACCCCTTCATGTGGCTGCCACATCACCATGGGGCTGGGGACCTCTCATTTTGGGGATAGTTCCAGGTACCAGGGTGGGACTCGAATCTCGAATTATGTCATAAATGTCCACGATAGGCATATCCCTTTAAATATTTGCATTGGCAAAGTAGTGCCCTGTCAGTCATTTCTGACAAAGGATGAATTTGTCATTATATGAGCTCTCACAATCACTTAAAGAAGTTGTCCGGGTTCAGAGCTGAACGTGAACATATCCTCATTTTCATCCAGGTAGGTCCCCTGATATGAGCATTGGAGCATTTTATGCTCCGATGCTCTCTATTGCCCTGAGCTATATTTCGTTTTACAGACTAGGACAGCGCTAAAGTGTGATGTGATGTCATTAGTGCCGGTGATGTCACTGGGCTCACTGCTAGCCGGAATCCTCTGCCTAGCTTACCCATGGAGAGCACCATACGTCACCAGATCTCCCAAAAAAGCCCTTGCCCTGCCCAATTCAGGGCAAAGGAGAGCTCCGGAGCACGAAATGCTCTGATGCTCATGTTAGAGGGGCTGCTTGGGTGAAAACAGGGATATATCCAGGTACAGCTATGAACCTGGAAAACCCCTTTAATTCAAACATGACAAACATAGCTCTTGCTTATACTTGAACAGGGTCTTAAAACCTGATTTGCAGAATAAATTGGTTCCCTTAAGTGCCAATAAATGACTTGCGTAAGGGTATGGCCTGATTGTGAGACTTGATCTACAGTGGGGAAAAAAAGTATTTAGTCAGCCACCAATTGTGCAAGTTCTCCCACTTAAAAAGATAAGAGAGGCCTGTAATTGACATCATAGGTAGACCTCAACTATGAGAGACAAAATGAGAAAACAAATCCAGAAAATCACATTGTCTGATTTTTAAAGAATTTATTTGCAAATTATGGTGGAAAATAAGTATTTGGTCAATAACAAAAGTTCATCTCAATACTTTGTTATATATCCTTTGTTGGTAATGACAGAGGTCAAACGTTTTCTGTAAGTCTTCACAAGGTTGGCACACACTGTTGCTGGTATGTTGGCCCGTTCCTCCATGCAGATCTCCTCTAGAGCAGTGATGTTTTGGGGCTGTCGCTGGGCAACACAGACTTTCAACTCCCTCCAAAGGTTTTCTATGGGGTTGAGATCTGGAGACTGGCTAGGCCACTCCAGGACCTTGAAATGCTTCTTACAAAGCCACTCCTTCGTTGCCCTGGCGGTGTGCTTGGGATAATTGTTATGCTGAAAGACCCAGCCACGTTTCATCTTCAATGCCCTTGCTGATGGAAGGAGGTTTGCTCTCAAAATCTCACGATACATGGCCCCATTCATTCTTTCATGTACACGGATCAGTTGTCCTGGTCCCTTTGCAGAGAAACAGCCCCAAAGCATGATGTTGCCACCCCCATGGTTCACAGGTGTTCTTTGGATGCAACTCAGCATTCACTCTCCTCCAAACAGGACAAGTTGTGTTTCTACCAAACCGTTCTACTTTGGTTTCATCTGACCATATGACATTGTCCCAATACTCTTCTGGAACATCCAAATGCTCTCTAGCAAACTTCAGACGGGCCTTGATATGTACTGGCTTAAGCAGGGGGACACATCTGGCACTGCAGGATCTGAGTCCCTGGCGGCATAGTGTGTTACTGACAGTAGTCTTTGTTACATTGGTCCCAGCTTTCTGCAGGTCATTCACTAGGTCCCCCCGTGTGGTTCTGGGATTTTTGCTCACAGTTCTTGTGATCATTTTGACCCCACGGGGTAAGATCTTGCGTGGAGCCCCTGATCGCGGGAGATTTTCAGTGGTCTTGTATGTCTTCCATTTTATAATTATTGCTCCCACAGTTGATTTCTTCACACCAAGCTGCTTGCCTATTGCAGATTCAGTCTTCCCAGCCTGGTGCGGGTCTACAGTTTTGTTTCTGGTGTCTTTCGACCACTCTTTGGTCTTCACCATAGTGGAGTTTGGAGTGTGACTGTTTGAGGTTGTGGACAGGTGTCTTTTATACTGATAACAAGTTTAAACAGGTGCCATTACTACAGGTAATGAGTGGAGGACAGAGGAGCCTCTTAAAGAAGAAGTTACAGGTCTGTGAGAGACAGAAATCTGGCTTGTTTGTAGGTGACCAAATACCTATTTTCCACCATAATTTGCAAATAAATTCTTTAAAAATCAGACAATGTGATTTTCTGGATTTGTTTTCTCATTTTGTCTCTCATAGTTGAGGTCTACCTATGATGTCAATTACAGCCCTCTCTTATCTTTTTAAGTGGGAGAACTTGCACAATTGGTGGCTGACTAAATACTTTTTTCCCCACTGTATGCAGTCAAGTCACGCCCACCCATGGGCAAATGATTTTACCACAGAATTGTGCGATCATTGGCTGCGCAGGTGGGCGATCTTGTCAGCATGCGGTAGGTCAGGCTGATTGTGCTGTAGATCTGGCAACAAACGAGCAAACATCCTTGTTTGTCAGCTGACTGCATGTTCGCTCAGAATGAAAGCTACGCGATAATCAGCCACACATTATAACCAGAGAGGTGCTGCCAATAATCAGTAGAAATGAATGGGGTAAAAACGATTCTTCCCCCCATTCTTTGCACTAGCCAGTGTAATAGGCTGATGCAAACGAGTGCTGATCCCCACGCTTATTGTAAATTGGTGCTCATCCAGCCCGCAAATAAAGCAGTGCAATACCACCCTTTGAAGTATTTATGAAAGATGAAGTATTTGGCTATAGGCATTACATTCATAGATGAAGAAAGCTTACACGAGAGGATTATAATATATTGTTCTTGTGCTCAATGGTGCAATTTAGTGGGTTTTCCATTGTGGAAGAATGCCATAGTTGTAGTTAGGGTCCTTTTAATTGCTTACAAATGTTCCTTTTATTGGGTATTTATATACAGTCATGGCCAAAAGTTTTGAGAATGACACAAATATTATATTTTCACATGATCTGCTGCCCTCTGGTTTTTATGTGTTTGTCAGATGTTTTTATCACATACAGAAATATAAGTGCAATCATATTATGAGTAACAAAAGCTTATATTGACAGTTAGAATGAGTTAATGCAGTAAGTCAATATTTGCAGTGTTGACCCTTCTTCTTCAGGACCTCTGCAATTCTCCCTGGCATGCTCTCAATCAACTTCTGGACCAAATTCTGACCGATAGCAGTCCATTCTTGCACAATCAATGCTTGCATTTTGTCAGAATTTGTAGGTTTTTGTTTGTCCACCCGTCTCTTGATGATTGACCACAAGTTCTCAATGGGATTAAGATCTGGGGAGTTTCCAGGCCATGGACCCAAAATCTCTATGTTTTGTTCCCTGAGCCATTTAGTTATCACCTTTGCTTTATGGCAAGGTGCTCCATCATGCTGGAAAAGGCATTGTTGATCGCCAAACTGCTCTTGGACGGTTGGGAGAAGTTGCTCTCGGAGGACATTCTGGTACCATTCTTTATTCATGGCTGTGTTTTTAGGCAAGACTGAGAGAGCCGATTCCCTTGGCTGAGAAGCAACCCCACACATGAATGGTTTCAGGATGCTTTACAGTTGGCATGAGACAAGACTGGTGGTAGCGCTCACCTCGTCTTCTCCGAATAAGCTGTTTTCCAGATGTCCCAAACAATCGAAAAGGGGATTCATCAGAGAAAATGACTTTACCCCAGTCCTCAGCAGTCCACTCCCTGTATCTTTTGCAGAATATCAGTCTGTCCCTGATGTTTTTTCTGGAGAGAAGTGGCTTCTTTGCTGCCCTCCTTGAGACCAGGCCTTGCTCCAAGAGTCTCCGCCTCACAGTGCGTGCAGATGCACTCACACCTGCCTGCTGCCATTCCTGAGCAAGCTCTGCACTGCTGGTAGCCCGATCCCGCAGCTGAAACACTTTTAAGAGACGTCCTGGCGCTTGCTGGTCTTTCTTGGGCGCCCTGGAGCCTTTTTGGCAACAATGGAACCTCTCTCCTTGAAGTTCTTGATGATGCGATAGATTGTTGACTGAGGTGCAATCTTTCTAGCTGCGATACTCTTCCCTGTTAGGCCATTTTTGTGCAGTGCAATGATGACTGCACGTGTTTCTTTAGAGATAACCATGGTTAACAGAAGAGAAACAATGATGCCAAGCACCAGCCTCCTTTTAAAGTGTCCAGTGGTGTCATTCTTACTTAATCATGACAGATTGATCTCCAGCCCTGTCCTCATCAACACCCACAACTGTGTTAATGGAGCAATCACTGAAACGATGTTAGCTGGTCCTTTTAAGGCAGGGCTGCAATGATGTTGAAATGTGTTTTGGGGGATAAAGTTAATTTTCTAGGCAAATATTGACTTTGCAAGTAATTGCTGTTAAGCTGATCACTCTTTATAACATTCTGGAGTATATGCAAATTGCCATTATAAAAACTGAAGCAGTAGACGTTGTAAAAATTAATATTTGTATCATTCTCAAAACTTTTGGCCATGACTGTACAATATACTTGTTTCATATTTTGCCGTTTTCTATACATTCTATAAGGTTTAGAATTGTCTTTTGCTCATCCTTCTTTTTTTTTTTTTTTTTTTTTTTTGAAAAAAAATTAAAACCGTTTATGGCACACATCATTCAGACGTGTCGTACAAATGACATCATTTTGGAAATACATCAATATGAGCCCAGAAATGAAAAGTGAGTCACTCTTGGTCTTGTTTTCTGTGGAGATAATCTAAGAAGAATGTATGTTATCTACAATGTGTGAGTGCTCACCTTTTCCTTTGACGTTGGAGGGTGGTTAGAACTATCTTGTTCTTGGAATTGTAGGAACCAAGCTGTTGCACCCTCACCGATCTGACATTCCTGATGTCTTATTACCCTATGGTACAACGCCTTTATTATATTTATTTATTATATATATTATTATTAGTTCTACGTATAATCGGCTTACATTGTGATAAGATGACAATCACAGAATTATGTTTATTTTAGGCAACTGTGTTGTATGTGTGTGTATATATATGTATGTATATATATATATATATATATATATATATATATATAAATGTTTGGATTCACCTATTAATTCCATGGGTTTTTCTGTTTTTCTTTTTCTTTTTGTATGTTCATATTGACTTGAGAATCGTGAAGGAACGCATATGGAATTAAATAGTAAAGTAGTAAAAGTGTTAAACAAACCAGAATATGTTCTATAGTTTAGGTTCTTCAAAGTAACCTCATTTTGCTTTGATGACAGCTTTGCACACACTTGGCATTCTCTCAGTCAACTTTATTGGGTTGTGACTTGTAATGGTTTTGAGATATGCCTTGTCAATAGTTAATTTGTGGAACTTCTTGCCTTCATAATCTGTCTGAGACCATCAGTTGTGTTGTTAGAGGGAGGATTGGTACACAGCTCCATACAGTGTTTAGTCCTATTCAACTAGTAATCCACATTATGACAAGAACCACTCATCTAGGTAAAGAGAAATGACTGTCCATAATTACTTTAAAGGGATTCTGTCACCACCATTTTGCATATTAAGTTATTTATACCACTGGATTTCTCTTATCATAAGGATCCCCAAATGGTTATTGTTATAGGGCCCAGATGAAGATTTGTGGTGTAAAAATCCTTTTTTATCTACTGTCAATCACTTACATTAAGGGGCCCAAGGGGAGTTGACCATGGTTGCTGGAGCCCGGGCTCGGCGATTCCGTTGGAGCCCCGGACCGCCCACCTAATTAATATTCACTTCACTGAGTGAAGCTCCGACGCGGCAATTGATGTACTGCGCCTGCGCAGCCCCGGACGGCACACCTAATTAATATTCACTTCACTGAGTCAGTGAAGCTCCGACGCGGCACTGCGCCTGCGCGGGATTACAGCCGCCGCCGGAGCTTCACTGACTCAGTGAAGTGAATATTAATTAGGTGTGCGGTCCGGGGCTGCGCAGGCGCAGTACATCAATTGCCGCGTCGGAGCTTCACTCAGTGAAGTGAATATTAATTAGGTGGGCGGTCCGGGGCTCCAACGGAATCGCCGAGCCCGGGCTCCAGCAACCATGGTCAACTCCCCTTGGGCCCCTTAATGTAAGTGATTGACAGTAGATAAAAAAGGATTTTTACACCACAAATCTTCATCTGGGCCCTATAACAATAACCATTTGGGGATCCTTATGATAAGAGAAATCCAGTGGTATAAATAACTTAATATGCAAAATGGTGGTGACAGAATCCCTTTAAGACATGAGGTCAGTCAGTCAGGAAAAATTCCAAAACTTTGAAGGTATCCTCAAGTGCAGTCATGAAAACCATCATGATTAAACTGGCTGTCGTGAGGACCACCCTAGGAAAAGAAGACCAAGATCTACCTCTACTGCAGGGGACAAGTTCATTAGAGTTACCAGCCTCAGAAAGTGGTAATTAACAGCACTTCAAATTAGAGGCTACATAAATGCTTTACGGAGATAAAGCACCAGACACACCTCAACATTAATGAGACTGCAAGAATCAGGCATTTATGGCTGAATTGCTGCAAAGAAGCCACAACTGAGGAACAAAAACCAGAAGAGTATTTCTTGGACCAGGAATCACAAGAAACGGACATTAGACCAGTGCAAATTGGTCTGATGAGTCAAAAATTGAGATTTTAGTCCCAACCGCCATGTCTTTGTAAGATGCAGAGGAGGAGGTGTGATGGTGTGGGGATGCTTTGCAGGTGACACAGTTTAATCAAAATTCAAGGCACCCTTAACCAGCCTCGCTACCACAGCATTCTGCAGCGACATGTCATCCCATCTAGTTTGCGCTTGGTGGGACCATCATTTGTTTTTCAACAGGGCAGTGACCCCAAACATACCTCCAGGCTATGTAAGAGCTATCTGACCAAGAAGGAGAGTGATGGAATGCTCTGTCAGATGACATCCACATTCATCCAACCTTAGCTCAACTGAGATGGTTTGGGATGAGCTGGACAGGGTGAAGGAAAAGCAGCCAACAAGTGCTCAGCACCTTTACAAACTCCTTCAAGACTGCTGGAAAACCGATCCAGGTGAGTCCCTCATGAAGCTGATTGAGAGAATGCCATGAGTGTGCACAGCTGTCATCAACACAAAAGGGACTACTCCGAGGAATCTAAAATATAACACGTATTCTGGTTTAACCATTTTTTACCACTTAATTCCATATGTGTTCCTTCATCGTTCTCATGTCCTCCAAATGATTCTACAATGTAGAAAAAAAACAGTAAAGACCTGACTGGTACTGTATAAAATTACCTAGACTTCTATTTATATTGTTTTGGGTATTTAAATGGATTATCACATGAACCATTTTCATTCTAAAAGCCCCAAAAGATAGTTGATGGCTTTTATAAAGTCATTTATGGTTCCTTCGGCCTACAAATCCTCTTTTATCATCTTTTGTTTCAATGGGGCTTCTAATCTGTGCTGTTGGGGGCCGAGCGGTACAAAATCTGTTCTTTCAAGGAGCTGAAAATACAGTCCCTTCTTACTTCCCATGCTTCTCAGATACACTGCCATGCTACTGCAGAGGCTCTGAAAGCAGGGCAGAAAGGTTTTTCTTTTTGCTGCTCTGCAGTGAACAGAAGATCACTACGGGAAGACTGAGCGTTAACCAACAGTCCTTAAAGGGGTATTCTCATCTTAGACAATGGGGGCTTATCGGTAGGATATGCCCCCATTGTCTTATAGGTGCGGGTCCCACCGCTGGGACCCGCACCTATATCCAGAACGGAGCGGGGAGCGCTGCGCCTGGAGGACCCCGGGTTTCCGGGGGTCTGGCCACCACCAGGCGCAGCTCCCCGCACCGCTCATAGAAATGAAACTGTGGTTCACCTGATTAAAATGCTATTTTTCTTTTGTTGATCCGAGGCTCCATTCCTGAGTTATAATATGTTTTAATTAATATGCAATTTAGGTCTTTGGTGCAATGAAGGTGTCACCATTGCTGTTTTTGCCCCCAAGCTCTACTCCTTTCTGTGACCAAGGAGGGACAAGTAGTGACAAAGCAGAAAGGGAGGAGCTGACCACAGAAAGGAACAGGGCTTGGGGGCACCGAGAGCAGTGGTGACACCCTCATTGCACCAATGGCCTAATTTGCATATTAAGAAAAAGTATAACTGTGGAACGTAGCCTCAGATCAACAAAAGAAAAACAGTGTTTAATCAGGTAAACTACAGCTATGTGTCTATGCAAATAGTTTGATATGGAGCTAGTTGGTGACAGATTCCCTTTAAAGGGGTTATCCGAGACTAAAAAATGTCCCCCATATGCCTGAGCCCCTCACACTGAATCAGGAGCGGCGCGGGGAGCCAGGTAAGTATATAATCTCTCCCGACTATTTTCACCCTATCCTTTTGTTCTCACTGGAGATAAGCTGCCACTAGAAGTGTAAGTGTATGGGGGAGTCCAGAGAAAAACTGTAATCATTCGGCTGACGGCTATTGAATATGTGTAGGGGCCTTTAGGTGGACGTACAGGTTTCTATACACATTGAACACCAGGGAGCGCCATACTATGACAAGAAATGTGATAACTCTTTACTGGATAGTTTTTTTCTATTTCAGGTAAATGGAAAATATTTGTCATTTTTTATACAATGAATATATTTCATTTTGTGACTTTAAAGTTCACAGTAAATAGCATTCTGTGCCGTATCATATCACATTCCAGTCTGTCAGAACATAATGAGAGTTGTAGTTTCAGAGTCGCTGAAGTGCCATTTGTTGGAGATAATTACTGTAGCTGGTAATGGCCCATATTCGAAGATCTCGACATTTGACCTGACATGAGCTTTATTTTGGTATACATTGATATTTTTATTTAGTGTCATTTAAAGGGGTTGTCCACTTATCATTTATTGATGACCTATCCTCAGAATGCAGCACCCAGCAGGGGTTGCTGGGAGTCGGACCCCTGCCAATCTGATAATGATGACCAGTCCTGAGGATAGTTCATCATTATAGGAAACGGGACAACCCCTTTAAACTAAACCATCACAGCCACAATGCTGTCCAGAACTTCTTTGTAGATATTGTTGGCAGAATCTTGGAGCCATTATGCCAGTTTTACTATTGCAGTACTGACACTGACTGCTGTGCTATGCTGACAGAATTTGAGTGAGAAGAGAATATAGACTGCTGGAAATGTACCTGCGTTCTGCGTAGAGTATTTGTAGTTTGAAATCTTTATTGTGATTAATGCAGTTCTATGATATTAAATTGTCTCTGATAGAGTTCTATGTAAGTATTCTTAAAGGGGCTGTCCCACAAAAAATACTGTACACTTTTCAAACCAGCACCTGGATCTTAATACTTGTGTAATTGCATGTAATTTAAAGATATAGCATAGCCACTGAGTGTTTCAATCAAATAAATCTGTATTTTGCCATCTGCTTTGTTTTTTTTTCCTATTTCTTTGACCTGCTCACTGAGATGGCCGCACATGCTCAGTTTCAACCTTCAACTGCCTCCTGAGCTGTGATAGGTAGAGCATGGACACACCCCCTTATCTGCAGCAGAAAAGACACTCCCCTTGAGCTGTCAGCTTGATATAAATCTAGCAGAGCAATGAATGTGGAGATCTCTGGATCCATGAGGTACAGAGCTGGTTCTAGCTTTGTTAGAAAGAGATTGTCATGTACTATAGGATGTCTGATTTTCATTTTTTACAATTATGGGATAACCCCTTTAAGGAGCAGGGCACATTTTGTGAGCATTTCATGTAGTCCTGTAATAGACCACTTTGTATGTGAGATGACATGTTTGGATTCTCTTTGAAGTTTATTTAGTCCTCACCACTGGTCGCCACGTGTCTATATAGTCAAATGGTCAGGAAATACAGTATGGGTGCAGATATTACTTTGTCATTTCTGAAGTCTGGATTACAGAGAGCATGTGTTTTTCTTAGAGATGTGCAATTGTGGTTGGCCTCTCATGTGGTGGTATCTACTCACTTAGAACATGAACTCTGTGATCACTACAATCACTAGGTGAGGTGTCTTTAACCTCCCAACCCTGTAGCCCAGGCTGAAATGCATACATAAAACACATTGGTGCCCTGAGTGTTTGTCAGAAGAAATGTTGGAGACGTGCGGTTTACTCTGGAGATCAAAGCTGGAATGGTCCGCCACACGCTGTTCACTTGGCAAGTATTCTGCTGTTCTGGGTGTTCCCCGGTGTAACTAACAGAGGCAGATCCTGGAGGCTGTTATTATACTGACGGGTGATGATAAATATTAGGTTGGTGTCTTGGACACTTGATGTAGAACATAGCTAAAATCACTTTCACAATTAGGAAGGGTCCTCATAAAGAAAAATAAACCAGAGTTTCCGGAAAACCTCTGACTGCTAATAAGAATACACAATACAGTGTTTTCATACTTTAGTTTGCATTGCAGGAAGAATTGGGTTTTAAGCCGGTTTTGTTACTTTTGTTTCCTCATGAAAAAGTATTTACGTGCTATGGAATTCCAAAAATCACTTTGCTTTACCGCATATAAAAGCCTCACTCACGTTTATTACTAAGAGCTTTTTCCCCAGAAAGGCTACATTCACACAGCATTGAAGAAAAAGCAGTTGCCAGCTGCCAGTTTTTCTTGAAAAATTGGCTTGTATGTGTGCTGCTCGGCCATGAAAGGACAAAATGGGTCCTTTTTTTTTTTTTTTTTTACAGGCAATATTTATGGACTGTTAATAAAACTGATGTGTGAATGCACCCATAGACTGCCATTGTTCTGAAAAATGGCCATTAAAAAAAAAGGTCACAAGGGCTAAAATTAAAGGGGTTGTCTCACTTCAGCAAATGGCATTTATCATTAATTGATTAATCAATCAATGATTGATTAATGACATTAATTTTTCCATCACATGATACACTGCTGGTTTCCATGGTTATGACCACTCTGCAATCCATCAGTGGTGGTTGTGCTTGCACACTATAGAAAAAAAGTGCCGGCCTCTCTGGTGGCTGGGAGTGTGGATAGGCCATTGCTTTTTCCTATAGTGCGCAAGCATGGCCACCGCTGCTGGATCGCAGGGTGGTCGTAAACCCTGGAAACAAGCAGCGTATAATGTTCTCAAAGGGGGCGGGGGGGGGGATAAACTGCTCCTGGTGGTGGACATATTTGGTGGTGGATCATTTCCCATTAGCACAAGTGATAGGGCATGTAGAAATCTAATATGTATGATTTTAGTTTCCCCCAATATCTACAATACAGAAAGTAGAGACACTCCATACATGTTAGCTGGTCCTGTTCTGCCAACATTCATCTAGGGGGTCATTTATCAAACTGCTGTAAAGTAGAACAGGCTTAGTTGCCCATGGCAACCAATCAGATAACACCTTTCATTTTCCAAAGGAGCTGTCAAAAATGAACTGTGAAGTCTGGTTGCTATGGGCACTAAGCCAGTTCTGCTTTAGAACTCCAGAAGCAACTCCTGCAATGCATGTAAGGCACTGTTCACATCTGGATTGTGGCTTCTGTTAATAGCAGAAGCAATGACTGCCTGATGGATCAGTTGTATGGCAAATACCAACAGACCCCAGAGAACCATTTGACTCCACTGTACAGTTCTATTCCTCCTGTCAAATCTGACTGAATTTACAACCGAGGCTCCTAATGGAGCCTTCAATGAAAAATTTGAAGAGAGCCTAACTGGAGGCACACTTCCCTGCATGGTATTCCTTCTTTAGCTGCTAAGGTGTCGGTCTTGATATAAAAATTTCTCAGTTGTGCGCATTGAAGGAAGGTTTGTTGCTTTCCGTAATTTACAGGATTATGGATAATTATGTCCATTTATTACTAATAGGAATCCCAATAGACTATAATCCTGGTCAGTGCATCATCCAGGCTTTTATCTGCTGTAGACCTTTCCTTTACTTGCCTTGAGGTTATGAAAAGCTCTTATGAGTAGCTGCAGTGTGAACACACCTTATATTAGAAGTTGTAATATAACGTGGGTTTTCTCCGTTACATGTCAGAATGAGTAATAAGTCAGATTGTCAGGGTGAGTAACAAGGTGTGCTTGGTCATAGTTTCACTAATTTGTGGAAATGACTACCTGCAGGCCTTTCCATGCTTTCCATCTTCTTTTAACAATGTATGTGTTTCTCAGAAGGGTGGGTGACAACCAACATGGCTAGCAAAACCGGGTGATCATCCAACTTTCCCAGACTCCTGAATGTAAAATCTGTATACAGAAGTGGAGGGTGTGACATGTAAATTTACTTGCCTTGGTTTAATATAGAGGTGGAGGCATACATGCTGCATTGTGATAGTCTGAGGATCTATCTGAAGGTGTAATGTGTTCACTGCAGTCTTTTTGAATGTGTTGACAGCACAAAAACAAATACCGGAGTTGAAAAGCTTCATTCATATGTAGGGAAGACATTAGTCACATCTAATGGAATCGAAACTGATGAAAGCCAATAGAGACTGATAAGTACCTGAGAAAAGTCAGCTCATGTCCAGAGTCTGAAGGAACACATTTAATATTTACTTTACATGTGACTACTTCTGGCAGTAATACGGGTTCAGTTGAGATGAATGTGGTTTAACATGTCTCAGGCTATGACCAATGACAAATATGTAGCTAAGGAAGTATTCTTGTTCTTGGCAGACAAATACCTGGCTGCCTTTGTTATATATATTCCATCCACCAAATCGGAACAAAGTACAGAAGGCATGCATGTACTGAGTTTTTGAAGTAAAAGTAGAACAAAAGTAACATTTGTCCTTTTGAGGCTTTACATCACCCAAGTCTCAACCACCTCCCAACTTCTTAGGTGGCTTCTCAAGAATGTCCCTTCGTGCTACGCATAAATGGTTTGTGAGTCTGACTTCCATGTGAGCTATAGAAGGCACAGAGCTATGTCTTCATGATGCCTACAGAGTTCCTAGGGTGCCTAAGGATAGTGGAATAAACTGCAGCCAGACACCTCTGGTGGTGACTTATCTCCTTTGTGAACAAAAGGGTTGAGCATGTTGAAATCCAACAACCCTATCCCTCTCCCTCCCCCTTCTCTTGATCGGTGGAGATTCAGGACACCACCATACAGATTAGGTGGTCAGCTGGAGGGTCTTACTGACATTCAGGTAAGATTATGACCAATTTCTTAACACTAAATTATATCAGATTGAATTAAGAGGCAAAAAATCTTCATGTTATGTAAACCTAACTTCCCGCTACCTTAATGTGGGTGCTAATGCTAATGTGATAAGACCTCTATCCCTTCACTCATCACTAATCCAGAGGGGGGATGGTCCTTGTGGACTTTAATGGAAAGACTTGGAGATCAAAAAAAATAAAGTGGGATGATGTCCACAAAAACATCAGCCTTCATACAAGCAATCTATGGGGGCCCAATGTGTGGATTGATAGAGAGAGAGACTTTCTCTCTCAACAGGATGCAATTAAGGCAGCATGATCATGTAATCTTTGAGTCTCAATAGTAAGGAAGGGAGCATCCTTTAAGATAATACTGTGATTTGTTCCTATGTGATGAGACAACTGTAGGCCATAGGATGCCAGTATTACTCCTATGAGACTGACCTTAGCTAGGAGCAGACATCAGGGAGTAGTGCCTGGATTTGGTTGTTATAGTCACCATAAAATTATACCTAATTAAATAAAGGTTTATCCAGCGCATTGTGGAAAAACAGGTCTGATGTGTTGTTTTCGACAGGACTGTACTTGGTGCAGGTGTCAGTGGAGGTTGTGTAAGGTTACATAAGAGAACATAGCTCATCACATATCTGTGAAGACTCCAGCTAGGATCAGGGCTGGTATTTTTGCACCTCTTCTCCAATCTAAGGACTCCAATCTTAGTCCCCATCTGATCTGCATTTTTTGTGGTTCGGATGCAGACCCGATCACTTCAGCAGGGCCGCAAAAGAACAGAATATGTCCTATCTTGTCTGCTTTACGGACAAGGATAAGACAGTTCTACAGAGGCCAGGACGTTCAGCTCCCTGTTTTGCAGATCCGCAATTTGCAACGTGTGGATGAGCGCTCAAAGACTAGATAAGTATTGACAAGCTTTGAGGTCAGGCAGTGTATCACTCTCTATCATAGTGTTCTTGTGACTGAGTACCAACAGAGAACCTTACTGAATATAGAAATTAGAGATGAGTGAAGTATTCAAAAATTCGATTCGGCTGCTTCGCCGAATTTTACAAAAAAATTCGCCTTTTGATGATTTTCTTTTTGTCACGAAGCACATTTCTTTGTAAGTAGTGGGTGCAATGACAGGGACCTGCTTTGGGTGATGCTAGGAAGGCTTGTTTCCGTCGCGGCCGGCTATTGACTAGCCCACTGCCGGATGTTTTTTTGGCTCAGTAGTAAATTTTGATTTGTAAATTTTGACACAAAAGGACACCAAACTTTGCGACTTTTCTACGCCACAAATCTGGTGTAAAGATTTTGCTACATCCACCCCACCCCCCCCAAAGTGTCAAAGACTTAAATTTTAGTAATACAGACTTGATGATGATGATTAACAGTCGCCTTAAGAATTGTCATTACGATGATGGCCCGCATAAGTGTCCATAAAAATTAGTCTACAATACCTCAAACCTGACTGGGGATAACATTTTTAAAAAACCCGGGAGTCGCATTATAACATGCCCGATTTTGTATCCTCAAGAGAGATAAGGTGCCTCTCAGCGTCCTGCTCCCCGTACATGCATGCTCGGACAAATGAGCGTTGGACCAACAGCTATTGAATGTGTATGGCTATCTTTGCTGAGGGGTTTATTTTAATTGATGACGTATCCACTGGATAGGTCATCAGTATATGATTGGTGGGGGTCCGTCAAATTAACTGTTTGAGAAGGTACCGGCACTTGCAGTATCGCCACAGCTCTCTCACAGCTTAGCCTAGGCCATGTAACGTACAAATGTTCTTTGGTCACATGGCTAAGGCGTAGCTCAGCCCCATAAAAGTGAATGGGGATGAGCTGTGATACCGAGCACAGCTTTTATACAATGGATGGCGCTGTGCTCGGTGAGCAGAGAGAAGGCTGTGGCACTACTGTGAGCACTGGTGCCTTCTCAAACAGCTGATTGGTGGGTCTAGATGCGGATGACTGTGGGAAAAGACCTTTACATTTAGAGGTCCATCCCTTCTGTATAAGATCACGGTAGGCCTGCAAGATGGACTGTTCCTCTTGGCTTAGTAGAAGATGCAGATAGCCAATGTGACAATTAATTGCAGGAAAGCAAAAGAGAAAACATGATTTTATTTCTGAACATTACATGAGGGTAATGTTCCATTAGTATCATTTACTGTTTGCTTTCAAACCCTGGTGGGAAAACATGGAGCCAGACAAAGCATTTGGCCTTATCTGCTGTGGATAGGGGACTTGCCATTGCTCTGTCTGTGTTGTCTTCTTTTTTTTCATTGATTTACAGTAAATCTGTGGTGTCGCATTATTTTTCAAATATATAAAAACCCTGAGAAAGCCATGATCTAGTCTTCAGATATTTGAAGATTGTACAGAGAAGGCTATGCCCCAGGGTATATGTGTAAATAACTATCTTCTTCGTGAGAAGTTCTGGTAACTTACACGCCTTTTTGCTCTTTTCTTAAACCACCGAAACCATTATAACTATTTGCTGAAATAGTTCCTGAAGTAAGACAGACAATGAATGCAATCAGTAAGCTGTGACGTGCTATATCATTGTATATGCATTTTTATTGAGCTCTAAATCATAATACATAAGAATCCATAGAAGATCATGTACAGTATGTATACACATCCCGCAGACATATAATGGCCAGAAAAAAGGCTCAGTATAACATAAAAAAAAACTGTAAGTAGACCCTCCAAAAGAAAAACCAAAACTGTTAGTAAATTCACCCCAAATTGATTATTGAGCCACAAAAGCAGATAAATGAACAGGCGGCATTATAAGGTAACATTAAAATATTTAGAAGTATTGCATTTTGTCCATACTTGTAGCGAAGCATTGGAAGAGCACTACCGTGCCTTCCATTTCTGAACTGTAACAATCAGTGTCGGACTGGGGTACCTAGGGCCCACCGGTAAAATTTATTTTGGAGGCCCACCGTACAGATACATTCATATATAATAAATAATTTAACAAGTTTTTTTTTTTTTTATATGAACATAGGCTGGTTGAGGTGCTGTACATTGAATATATGTATATGGTGCAGTAAGTCTACTGTGTTATGAGCCACTTGTGCATAGGGTGGGAGACTAGGGGCCCACATTGCTCAGGGGCCCACCGGGGGACTCCCCTGTGGGCCAGTCCGAGCCTCGTTACAATATATCACTAATCTTTATCAGTACAGCACATATCCAGGAAAATATCTCAATCCTGAATGAGGATTTGTCTGTTCTACTGTGGAGATTTACGACCAGCCGAGAGATACTGGGCAGGAAGACAATACCTGCTCTGTACATGAGCCATCTTTCAACAGTCTAGTCCTAACTCATGAGATACTGTCAGAAATGACCAGCTGTCTTCACGCACCTGGCAGTATCTGAGCGGGTACGTTATATTCTCCACATGTATGTCAACTCTGTAATTCTAGGGTCTACTTGGAAAATGTATCCATACCATCAAGCATTTTGGGTCTTCAAGGGATCAGTCAGACTTTCACACTGCTTTTTGCTTTCATAAATATCTTTGTTGAGTCAAATGACATTGGTTGGAACATCACAAATCTATAGGAGCCTAGTAATAGCGAATGAGATACAAAAAAATGTAGCTCAAGGACATTGCCTGAATGCTGAGACGGAAATGGCTGTAGAAAAGGCATAAATGACTCACGTTTTAGTAATGGTTAACGCAGTGTTAAAGGCTTGGTACCACAAACATTATTTAATGGCTTTACACTATATGGAAAGCTACATTAGTGGTTAGTAATAAAACTCAAACATGCACAATCCATTTAAAGTCAATCCACTGGTGCAACTGTAGAGTTGATGTATAGAACATTGCAGTTTTGATTTGGTGAAGACCATATCCAGGTATTGATTCTTGAGGGCAATGCTTTGTAGGACTAGTATGCAAAATACCAAAACAAGTAGATTGTCTCTCCATTACATCTATTGGTGGCTACTATGTACGGTAAGTTAATGTTTGACTCTTTAAAGTACATTTAAATATGATTCTCAACCAAAGCACTGTAATGTGTTCAGGGGCGGATTGGCCATAGATGCCCAGGGGGCCATCTGGGCCCTCCTAATTGCCAGCAAGTGGAAGTTTTTGGGGATGTATTTTGTGATGGACTGTGGTATTTGGCTCTGTTGGGGCGGTATAATGTGCCACAATATGGTATTGCTGGCCCTGCCTTCCATCAATTTGGACCCAACTACAAAATGGGGCCACTTTTAGTATTTTTTCCAGGGCCACTTTAAGTTCCCAGTCCGTCCCTGAATGTGTTGTACCCCTGGACATTACATTATACCAAAATCATTCCATGATCTCTGTGCAAATGTCAGTGTGACCTATTTAGGAGATCGTTGGCTGTAAAATTGTTTCCTTTTCTTGTTCTAGGTGACTTTATATATTTTTTGTTGTTGTCCCGAAACTTGCCCCAATGGATACTATTGAAACTGCGGTCGTTGAAGTACATAAAGAAGCTCCACGCAGCGAGACACTGAATGGCTTCCCAAGATCTGTTTCCTCCAACAGTGAAGATGACAAAAATGTTAAGTCTAAAAGTAAAGGTTTACCCAATGGTCTACGAAAAGGAGCAAAAAAGTATCCAGACTATATTCAGATCAGTTTGCCAGAAGACTCTAAAAACAAATATCCTCTAGAATGGTGGAAAACTGGCATTGCGTTTGTCTATGCCCTCTTCAATATGGTCCTCACCACAGTGATGATCACAGTTGTTCATGAAAGGGTTCCTCCTAAAGAAGTGAACCCACCCTTACCGGACAAGTTCTTTGATTACATTGATCGTGTAAAGTGGGCATTTACTGTCTCTGAGATAAATGGAATGATACTGGTTGGCATATGGTTTATCCAGTGGCTGTTCCTCAGATATAAGTAAGTATTTCTCTAGTATCTAAAGCACTTATTTATATTGTACATACTGTTTGAGGACAGGGAGGTGTTTTATGTACGTACCAAAATGAGTGTGCATACAAGAATGCTTGTAGAAATGTTGTAGAGTGTTCAAGGGGTTGGAATCTTGATGGTTGTGGTTTTGCCTCCCATTAGGGCAGGGGTGGGGAACCTTTTTGCTGCCGTTTGGATATTTGTAACATCACTCGGGGTCCGTACAAACTTCTCAATGTAAAAATTTGACGGCTATATTTGGTCAAACATATAAGTGACTTAGGGGTAAGTTACAGAAATTGCGCTTCAATTAAAAAAATCTAGGGTGCTGTATTTTTACAGCACAAAATGGCGCCTGCGGTATATATATATTACATATAGTACAGGCGCCATTTTGACCACATATAGCAGTCTAAAATTTTAATTGAGAATGTTCTATATTACGTTCTTTATTTGGCATGAACGGCAGCCAACTAAACCCAGAGGGGTCCAGGGAGGGGGGAGAGCTTCCACTCTTCCTGCCACTGTCCCTACGTTTGTCCCTTTCTCAGCCTCAGATCTGCCCCCCACCTCCTATCAGACCCACCGCCTACATCACCCTTAGATCAGACCCCCATTAGACCCTCCCTAGCCTCAGATCAGCCCCAATCAGTCCCTCCCCACCTCAGATGAGCCCCAATCAGACCTCAGATCAGACTTTCAAAATAAATAATAAACTTACCTCTCCAGATCCAGACGGCGCGGCCACTTGGCAGGTTCACTTACCCTCCCTGGTCTTCTCCCCACCGCGCTGTACTGTGACCTGACTGCGCACAGCGTCAGGTCATAGTGTGCATCTACGTGCACTATGTCCTGACACTGTATGTGTCAGGACACAGCGTGGAGGGGAGAAGACCAGGGAAGGTAAGAACAGCGCAGCAGTGTCTGTACTCAGGACACAGCGCGGCGGGGAGAAGACCAGGGAAGGTGAGTACAGACGCTGCTGCACTGTTCTTACCTTCCCATGCCTCCCACACGCTAATGACTGCTTTCATAATGGAAGCGGTCATTAGCATTTTCTGGCAGGGGGCCGGGGGTTCCCCACCCCTGCATTAGGGTAACTAACCGTGTGTAACCAAACAGGGCTGATTTTGAAATCCAGTATTTGGTGATAAAATTACTATAAAAATCAGGGATTGTCCTTCTGGCCGGCCAAATACAAAGCTATTCTGGTGGTTCATATTCAAGTCATCTAGTGTTGCTAAGGATGCGTTTATGCATTAGTTACATATCTTGAACATGGCCTAAAAGGTCACCATATTATAATGGATATTTAATAGACATAGAGAGGCAGAGAAAATCCCTAATCTACCTAGGTGTTATTTTTATGTGCATTTTGCTTAGATACAACCATTTGAGATTAGGACTAGAGATGAGCGAATTTCATGTTATGAAATTCATTCACGCTTCCTTTGGTGACAAAAGGTGAATTGCGTTATGGATTTCGTTATTAATTCCATCATAATAGAAGTCTATGGGCTGCATAACCGATCTGTCCCGTTTCCATTATGCAGCGGAGTCCTCTCCTGCATAACGGAAACCGGACATAGACTTCTATTATGACGGAATGAATAAAGGAATGCCTGTAAAGGCATTTCGTTATGCATTCCATCATAGAATTGCGTTATTGTCCGTGGTAACAGAATTCATAACGTAATTCACCTTTTACCACCAAATGAAGCATGAACAAATTTCAAAATATGAAATTCACTCATCTCTATTAAGGAAACGGTATACAGAATAATTTTCTCCTGTGGTCATGGTCTTGTGAGACGAGGTATTTTTCAGTGCCATTTGATGCAGAGAACTGTGTCAATCGCTTGAGAATCAATCCAAAAGTATATACAATATACACAAATGAATGGCTTGCTGCTAACCCACCTTAGCCATCGGTATGATTACTAATGGAGGAATCTTCTAGATTAGGCATCATGTCAGCTGCTCATACACTGCCATCTGGTGGTCAGAGTAGTACTTTAAAGCCCATTTTACCTAATGTTCATATTATTATGAGCATTAATAATAGATGTAAGGTTATGTCCTACTGTGCCACTAATGTAAATTAAAGGAAATATGTCTTCATAAAATTACTTATTGTTTAAGTTTATATGTTAAACATTTTTTAGAATTTTTGATTATTATTATTATTATTTTTTTTTTTTATTTTCCATGTCTCTATCCAGGGTTGTGGAGTCGGTAAGCCAAAGCCCCGACTCCAACTCCGACTCCTCAATTTCCCCTGACTCCGACTCCCGACTCCCAATCCGACTCCAACTCCCTCATACATGGCGCTTGTTTAAGTGATAACTTTAAGCAAACTTTGCATAAATCAATAGTACAGATATGTCATGACAAAAAGAGTTTGTAATATATGTTTTACTAGATATCTTTACCTGCACTTTCAGTATCAGGCTTCTCTGGATACAGCTCACTAAGGGCCTGATGTATTAACACTGTCTAGGTCTAAGACTTTCTTTGTTGCCCATAGCAACCAATCAGAGCTCCCCTTTTATTTCTCCAGAGCACTATATGAAATGAAAGGGGAGCTCTAATTTGTTTCTATGAGCAACAAAGAAACTTCCACACCTAGACAGTTTTCATACATAAGGCCCTATGTGTTTTACATCAGCAGCATATAGAAGCCATCAGATCAGCTAACCTCTCCAAACATGAGCTCAGAGGAAAAGCAAACTAAAACATAAAGCATGGCGCGGGGCAACGGCAGGTTGTTCTGTTGTATTTTCGTTACGGCCGCCTTTCAGCAGGGGTTGCCGTGCTGCGGCCGGATCCGCGGCCCGCCCCCATTACAGTGAATGGGGCCGGAGTGCAGTTCCGGCCCCACACGTGCACCTGTAGCAGCATGGATCCGGCGGGCTGTTCACCCACCGGAACAGCCTGCCGGAGCCCCGCGCCTTAGGTGTGAAAGGGGCCTAACACAATTACAGGTAAAGCCATCCTTCTCAGTCCTCAACCCATTTTGCTTACTGAGGTCACTCATGCTCTCAGCCAATCAGATAACAGTCTTTCTGGTGTGCAGGTTACCATAAAAACCTGTGTACAGTGAGAGACCTGCTGAATTGTCTATAGTTCATGACTAAAGTAAAATCTACTGACCACTGTATTTAGAAAATGTCTTCTTTTAACTGCCCTTTTATGTTGAAAGCTAATCTTTGTAACTAGTGAGAAAACCCCTTTAATCCTGTTTTCTCTAGTAGATCTGAGATGAGTGCAGCCATTCCTTCCCAGTGCCTTTTTCCTCTGATCTGTAGCGGAGGAGCTTCACTTCTGAGCATCTACATGAAGGGCAGTACACAGTCATCTCAACTAAAAGCCTAGATCCTTAGATTAGGAATAGAACAGACATTTATAGGACATTTCATCATGTTCCCAAATTCTTATGAAAATATATTCAGCACATACTGCACTGAACTAAATGTACCAATTTATTATATATTTTAGGAGTCGGTCCATTTCATACCGACTCCAACTCCGACTCCACCAAAAAGGTCACCGACTCCGACTCCACAGCCCTGTCCCTATCTATATCTAAACAAGAAAATCTTACAATCCTGCAGTTCTCACACTGACCACTAGATCTTAAATAAGTAAAGACTTCTTGTACATTGAGAGGAGCCACATGGGCCATAAACACTGACGGGAAAGGAATCATTGATGTGTACTTTTTTTTCACACATGCTCTATGACCTGTGCAGAGGTCAGGAGGGAGTAGATGAGCTGTGATATCACCTATTGTTAATGGAGGATCCTGTGTGATCTATACAGAGGTGATGTCTATCCTTCTAATCCTGTCAGTGATGATAATGCGATGGCTGCTGAAAATTTACCGAACATGAAATCTCAACATATTATTAGGCCTAGTGGTCAGTGGGAAAACAGCACCATTTTATTTATTTATTTTTTTAATATACATACCAACAAAAATCACCAAAAATTCTAAAAAATAAAAAATATATGTGATTTAACCCCTTCCCGGCATGTAGCATAGTATGTGACATGTTGGGTCTTTAAATATGGTGCCTGCTCAGGTGTGTAGCAGGCACCATATCAACCCAGTGACTGCTGTTTCATACATCGGCGGTAATGCCGATTGCGGACATTTAACCACTCACATATGTCTTCAAGAAGGCAACCGTGTTGGATTTCTTGCGACTGCCGCGGCGATCCCATTCATCTCTATGGGATCCCCGCTACTCAGGCATCCTGGCTGCGACGGGTGACGCGCGACAACTGTCGCCGTGTAGCCCTAGCCTAAGGCTCCTTATTAAATAATACAGGTGGAGTAGCTCCGATATCTATTTATCTGTCCATCATATCGTCATCAAGCTTTTCTACATAAATATACTCACTTCCCATTAAACATGTGGTGATCTGGATATTGCAGCTCTTAAGTCTTTCTTTTCTGTTTACAGATCGATTGTGGGCCGCAGGTACTTTTTTATTATTGGGACTTTGTACTTGTACAGATGTATCACAATGTATGTTACAACCCTCCCTGTGCCCGGAATGCACTTCCAGTGTGCCCCAAAGGTAAGGCTTTACACAGGTCTAGAGGTCTTTTTTTACTCCAAATGTTCTTTGGTTTTGTGACCTCATGCACATAACTGTATTATGGCTTTGTACAATCTCAGAGTTGTATGGAGCTGTAATAGGGCACCCATAGACTTTTACGGGGCCTACAGTACCTCTGTATGCCTCCGATTTCAGTTGACTTCTTTATTCCTGTTATGGTGGTATTCTCATCTAGAAGCATTGCTTTCAGTGTTGAATAACTCTGCAAAAAGGTGCCATATAGAGAAACATCATTTCTATATAATGTGCCTATAGTTCGAGAGTTTAGAACCCAAAGGACTCTGTGTGCCTTCTGCACAGCCCTCCTACATACCGCTCTGTTGTGTTCCTAAGGGCCCATGCCCATGCTGTGGACCGCAAATAACGGTCCACAATGCATGGGCACTGGCCATGTGCACTCCGCTTGCGGATGCAGACCTATTGACTTGAATACAGAGCCAAAGATAGAACATATTCTATCTTTTTGCAGTGTGGAAACACAGACCTGAAAGCCCACGGAGGCACTTCTGATCTGTGCCTCTGCTAGATAGCTGAAGTCGTATGTTGCAGATCACAGACCAATTCACATCAACAGGTCCTCATCCCCACCACAGAGTGCGCTCGGCCAGTGCCCATATATTGCGGACCAGCCGTTTACAGTCTGCAATACAGGAACCAAGCCATTACGCTCTTGGACATGAGCACTAAGGCCTAAAGATAAGGATCTGGGTCTTAAATCCTCATCTACCTCATTCCCCCACCTGTAAAACTGGTCAGGCAAACGGGGCTGGACAATTTATTTTTTTTTTGGTTTAGTGTTTAACAGTCAGATACATTCAACATGAAAAGGTTTTATGGAAGCAGGTATAATGCGTAAAGATATATTGGGCTATTTCTCTTTTCAGAAATGCTTGTTATCTTTTTCCGTTGCATTTTCTTTAGTGGTTTTGCAGTACTAGAGCTTATTCAGGTGAGACTACTTGCTCAGTTGGTGTGCTTCACTAATCCTGGCAGTGTCCATCCACCTCTGATCAGTGGTTGCCAGGGTCTGGTATATAGACACGTAATTTGGTGTATAGATGAAACAGTAATACTATGAAGGATCATGTCATATTATGACACCATAGACTGGGATATCTGAAATCCCTTTTAATATCTTTATTTGTACCATTTCTAGAGCTGAGGAAGTTTCTGATTGTTACTCATTTATTTTCCCGAATCGTAACCAAAACAGCAATATATGACCACACCACATGAATTCCTCCTTAAAGGGTTTCTGTAATCAGAATTTAGCATTGCAAACCGAGTGTCATTTGCAAAGCGCAAATGACACCTGATGACAGGTATGTTAATTTTATAGTTTTCTGTAGCGTAGGTTTGGAGAAAATAGCGTTTTAAAAATATGTAAATGAGCTTCCCTAGGTGCAGGGGGCATTAACCCTGCACCTAGTAGCGGCGTAATTCCTCCTCTTACCCCTCCTCCGTTGCGGTGATTGACAGGGCCAGGCAGCCAGCTCTTTCGGCTCCCGGCCCTGTCCGAGTGCGAAATTGCGGAAAGCGCATGCGCGGATTGTTGATCGCAATGCGCAGGCACGGGATTTCGCACTCGGACAGGGCTGGGAGCCGAAAGATAGCAATTCATTTATTAACTTCCAGTAGAAATAATAAAGGGATGGCACATACATACATAAGACTAGATGGTTCCGAATTGTTATTACATGGGGAATGCATGAAGCTATTAACACAGGCATGTCAGGAGTGGTGAAAGGTCCTCTTTAAATTAGGCAATTCAGATTTAACAGAAAGGGATGTCGTGTTCAGTATACTCCTCTATTAGCCAGAAAGGACAATGGCTGCAAATATGTCTCTCACTCTGGAGGACCCAACAGGTCTGTGCAATTTACGGCCAGATCAGGACTGTGTAGTGCTTTATTTCCCCTGTATTGGCACTAAAGTGAAATTGAATATTTTCCACTGGGTTCCTGCACAAAGGTCCACGCAGGGGCAGACTTAGCATTTCTTGTGCTCCAAGCAAAGTTATGCCTGGGCCCCTAATCAAAGATATTTTTTGTATAGCAAAAGACAACAGTCCTCACTGCTTTTAAGAGTTTGCTATTCGCCGGGCCCTTATACTTTGGTATGTTATCATCACTTTTGTCTCTTGTATATCATCCTTTTGCCCCCACTATGCCTTCAATTTTCCCTCAGTGTGCTACCAACCTCCCATCCACTAAATGCCACCACTTTGCCCCTCTGAATGCCACCATTATCTGGTACATATGATAGGTACATTATAGCTGGGGCCCAGTGGCGTACATAGAGAAGTAAGGGCCCCATAGCAAGGATCAAAAAAGGCCCCCTTCCCCCACACAGGAAAGAAGGGTTTCTGCCTAAAACCTTTTCAATGACCCTTGGGCCATTTTTCCACTGGTTCATTTTCTAAAAGTTGTTCCTTTAGAGGGTAGAGTCCTGCCCAAGTTTTCACCTTCAGTAGAAGAGGAGATAATCCCAACTAAGACTGGGCCCCCTCTTGCCCTGGGTCCCATAGCAGTCGCATGGTCTGCCGCTATGGTAGTTACACCCCTGCTGGGGCCAATTCGCTGTCCTTTTGCATTGTGCTGTGAGTGGGCACATAATACAGGGTGGACCACGAAAACCTATCCCGCCTCCAATATCTCCAAATCAAACTGCTTAATAGTAAATCTGTCTTAGTTGTCCATAGAAACCAATCAGAGCTGAGCTTTCATTTTTTCAGAGCCCTGTAGGAACTGAAAGCTGAGCTCTGATTGGTTGCTATGGGCAACGAAGACTTATTTATTTTTCAGTTTGATAAACGATATTGTGTCAGTAAGATGGGGTTCTCCCTGGAACAGCCAATAGTCGTTGTGGAAGGCTATGTACTAACCAGATCGATTACGGAAAGGCAAGAGACCTTTTCCGACAAGTACCCAGGAACAAAAACACCATCTAAACATTGCATTCAGTGTCTGAATAGTATCATAATAATGTATTGACTTGCTCGTTCAACTTGTCATACTATCGCTGATGGTTGGCTCCTTTTGCGTGGGCCACCCTGTATAATAGCTACACCAATGATATTGGCACCTGTTTGCTCTCCTCTCATGCATTGTGTGAGCACTCTTTTCTTATGGTGTGGATTCATTTTTATGTTTCTTTTTTTTTCTATTTTAGTTGAATGGAGATTCATATGCCAAAGCACAAAGGATCCTACGACTAATAACAGGAGGTGGACTGACAATAACTGGATCTCACATCTTATGTGGAGACTTTTTGTACAGTGGTCACACGGTCATTCTCACTCTCACCTACCTATTCATCAAAGAATGTAAGTTGACACATTTTTTACTAGTAAAGTTTTTTTCACTGTGTGAGAGGTTCTTTAGCATCTTGAAGCCACTTGCTGCTGTCACTGACATCTTGGAGTCCCATTACCTCTATCTAGGGACCTGAACGGCAAGTATTACTTGTTGATGAATGTCCTCATTCCCAGGTCATCTGCTGACTTGGGTTAAAGTGTATTGGTCAGTTGGGAAATATATATTTGGTATGGACTTTTCATGATTTTTTTTTTAGCATCTATTAGCAGTCAACCCTTTCAGTTTCATATATGTTATGTCTGAAAAGTTCATTGATGAGTCTTTATTAGGGCTAGACCAATCTCAGCAGCCAGGTAGCTAATGAGACTACAAGTTTGAAATTGGTGGAGTTGTTTTCTACAGACATTTCTGGCCGTTCTTATTCCCTACAAACAAAATTAAACTGGTACCTGGAGAGGTCTAACTGCCTCCCAGGATCTACTCTACAGTACTTTGACCAAACCTACCCTTTCTAGATGAGCTTTATCATTAAAAACACCTTAAAAGGGATTCTGTCTCATACCAATATAACTGCCAGCAATGGCCATCAGAACGTTGTAAAAGCATAATTTTCTGTTATCTGGATGTTTATTCCATGTCCAAGAAAAGCACTTTTATTCCTATAAAAAATGGCTATGAAGTGCCCAGCTGGGTGGGCTTTCCTTTTCAAAATGCCCAAGCCCGCCTCCCTTCCCCGCAGTCTGCTCCTCCTTTAACCACTCAAGGCTTCCTCTCATCTCCCCTGACTTCACAACGATGCAACTTCAAAACTCATGCATGCCTCCTGTGCTGCACTACCAGCGGCTGCACAGTACATTTCCTATTGTGGGTCATTACCTCAGTGATATGATTCCACCGATCTTCACAAGTGTAGGCCGCAACGCCTTCGCAGAGCAGGGTGCAGAGTGTTAAACCCCTCTCATCAGATATTGATGGCTCATCAATATAAAAATCCTGAACAACCCCTTTAAAGGGGTTGTCTCACTTCAGCAAATGGATTGCTGGGTAGTAGTAACTCCTGGATACGAGAAGATACCTTGCTAGACATGTTAGAGACCTTTCGTTATTCCTTCTCTTGGCGGGCAAGTTTACACCAGATTTTGGAACAATTTTAGTGCACGTTGGTGCAGTTTAAGCTATGTCTCTTTTATCTAAGTCACACCAAAGCATGTAATAAAACTAGTACAAGGCAAGCAGGTCAAGTTTTTGACACAAAATGGGACAGAATTGGCCTGTTTAGCTTAGTGAATCTCTCCAATATATCCAATAGGATTGCGATAGGCTGTCTGCACACATATCCCTCATTGATGTTATGGGTAAAGGGGGAGATTTATCAGAGTTGCAAAAAGGGATGATTACTGGCTTTCGGGCAGTATTTCTGAAACTGTTCACATGATGCTGTGCTGAAAGTGTATTGTGAGTGGACTAATGGCACCATTGCGAATAAGCATGGAAACTGTGGAGCACCACGTGCCATTGATTTGAGAGGTGAACGAAGGCTATGAAGGTGCGGTAGGGCAGACAGACATGCTACAGTGGACAGCTCACAGCCAAAATCAACCAGAGAACTACCAGACGTGTGTCTAAAACCACAGTTTTGGCTTTGTATGTGGCTTCAGAGCAGAGGGATGGTCACTTCACCTCTGCCAACAAGTTGCATCAGCAGAAGAAGCAGCAGCATCAAAATTGGGCATCTACTGATTGGAAAAGGGTTGCCTTTTCCGATGGTCACGTCTTCTACTACATCGAATGGATGGACCTTGGCATGTTAGGTGAGCAACCATTGCTGGAAGAACACAAGCTGGTGGTGGCAGTGTTATGGTTTTGAGGATGTTTCATGGCATTCTGTGAGCCCACTCATCCATGTGGAAGGCACTCTCAACTGATTTGTGTATATATTCATCCTTGCAGATCATGTGCACCCAAAGATGCTCAATGTCTTCCCTGGGGCGGATGGGATCCTTTACCAAGACAATGTGACAGGTCACACAGCTAGAAATTGGTTGGAAGAGCATGAACAACACTTCCAAGTACTACCCTGGCCACCTTATTCCCCAGACTTGAACCCAATTGAGCATCTTTTGAGGCCACCTTAATCTTTATGTTGGCTATGGATCCTCCCCTACATACCCTCCAGCAGCTGTGGGATGCTCTCGAGATACCTGTGACAACCTACCAGGACCTTATTTAGTCACTTCCAGCCTTTCTAGCTGCTGCCTGTGCTGCACACGGCGCTTTCTCTGGATATTAGCTGGTGGTCATAATAATGTGACTCATCTGTGTACATTGTAGTTCAGCATTGCGTCCACTGTAGTTATGCCCCATCTGTGCCAGGTGTAATAGCTGAATTGTGTTGCTCGCATTAGTCCATGCCCTTTCTTGAAGTGGTGCTAATGATTATGAGGCTGTAGACATCATGGGAATGATTGGATCTGATTCCTTTCAGAATGCTATTTCTAAAAACCAGAACACCATTTATGCTGCATCCTGTACCATTAGATGAATATTCACTTGCAAGCCAAGCCACTTATCACTGCTATGAAATTCAGGATGTGAAATGATCGAATGATTTCTTTTTATAGACGTATGTGCTGTAGAAGATGGAGTGATGTCTCAGAATTACAATATTTTCTGCCTCAAGGTGTAAATTTTTCATTTTTTTTTTTAAAGGCAACTGCTTAAGACTATGTTGTGTGCAGAATTAGGAGTCTAGCAGTTTTTGCCTGGTTCTGTATTTGGAGTGTAATGAATTGTATGTTTTAGTAAGTAATTGTATTCCTCTTAATATAACAATTCTGATGCAGCTTTTCTTAGACTTCTGCATTGTGCAGTTCCTCTGTTATTCTTATTAGACATTGGTGAATAAATTAACAACTGAGTGTTACAGTGCCAGCGTGCCAACATTGCCAGACTAAGTGTGGAGTCACACCACTTTAGCAAGGTAATAACAGAGGAATGGCACAATACGGCACTATAAGTAAAGATACTCTAGAACCTTTATTTCCTGCAATGATGACGGGTCGTTATTTTAATTGATGCATATTTAGATCCAGAATGGTTGACATGCTCATGACTTTCATGTATCTCGTGAACTAAAGATTAAGGGGCACAGCCACCAAATACTGTGCATCTTCCTTGATAATAGATCTTCCACACTTTTTTTGCAACCATTTTAACATATTCTGATTTTGCTGAATTTTACCTTAGGTTTTTAATTGGCTAATGGGATTCAAGTCTCAGCTTTTTTGCAAGAACATGCCGCATATACTTTTACAATATATGTGATGCAGTAGGCCATGTGAATATAAGACCCAGTGAGGGACATTTATCAAGACTGACCTTCCCATACCACAATCTTGATTCTTCTGTGGCACAGTGAGATGCACCTAATTTATTAAGTGGCAAATGTCTCTTAATAAATTTGGTGCATCTCTAGCAGTCCGTGCGCCAGAAACTGAAGTCTATACCAGCTATGGGCTGGCACAGACTTCACCAACCCCCTCCCGCTAAGCCCCACCCCTTACTAAGTCACAAATTATGGTGCACATATGGCATTAGTTGTGCAAAATTTTTGAGACACTTTCCATTTTATTACATCACTCGCTCCATTGCGTGTGGTTAGCTATGTTAATGGTTTCACTCCAGATTTATGACTGGGGCTGTTTAAAAAAAGTCCCCAAAGCCACTCTATTTGGGTAGTGTTTTTAGACAAAAGGGTTTAAACGGGCACTAACTTTTCAAAAAATTTCTTCTCAAAGGGGAACCTGAACAAATCTGTAAATCACTTGCATTAAAAGTTTTCATCAACTGTAAAAAAAAACTTCTAAAATCCCTGCCACTAGTGGTCTCTCTTCTAGCAATTTTGCTGTCCAATTACTGTTAATAGGTGAATTCTGTCCGTAGCAGAGAGAGAGAGAGCTAGACAGACTGGAGGAGGTGGATCAGTGTGCTTCTGGGCTCAGGGCAGAGGCCCCAACCCGGTGCTCAGCATCTCAGACTGCTGTTTTCTGTGTATAGACAGCCACATCTTCCCTCCAGTACATATAAGTGCATTTCTTATTCCAGTCACAATAGAATTAATTTATGAAGTGGTTGAGTGCATGTGTTGGTTTTAGCATGTTTATTAGTCAGTATGCTTCGCTGGACTGACTCTGCATCAGATTACATAGTTATTGCCCATCTGTGGTGTAATCAATGTGTCCTTGTGTTGTGGATCTTTCCCATCATAAACGGTCTTCTGTGACATACAATTATTTTTCCCCGTCTATGCTGTCATGATCATGTGTATTCTGAGTCCTAGATCTGTGAGCTATGAACATAAGCTGTCTCACACTATGGGTGCTAAGGATAAGGGCAAGGATTAAGATAGAGCTCACTGCTGGGCGTGGCCTGCAAGGGATGTGAGAGGATGTGTGCTCGCTAAGCTCCTGGGACGCCTCGATATCTTATCCTGTAAAACATAACTTCTGCTGCTCTAACTGACCCCAACAGGTGCTGTACTACCTGGTAAGGCTATTAACTGCCACAGCAGTGTGTACCTGGCAAGATGACTAAGAAAAGGGACCAAAAAGGGCTTGAGAAAGAAATCCAAGATGGCGCCGGCGCGCCTACACCGCAACCTAACCGCTCGGCTGCGGCACAGCAGGCAGCAGCTACAAAACTGGGGAAGTTCGCTGATGTGGATCCAGGGGCTTAGGAAGCTAAAGGATCTCGGCGCAGACTCGCCCAAGAACAGGAGGAGGTGGAGGAAGATTCGGACCTAGACTGGGCTGAGCTACCAGGTACCGGGAAACAAAGAAATAGGTCCAGGAATGACACGAGGAGCAGGCCTGGGGGATCCCTTAGTGACGCTGACTCAGATGAGCCCACTCTCAAAGATGTTATAAAAGCCGTCACTAGATGTGGAAAATCCCTATAAACTTTGAATATGCAGGTAGGGGGCATTAAAAAGGACATTGCCATAGTACACCATGATATTAAAAAGCTAGTGGAGCACACCACGGCTCTAGAAGACAGAGTGGGAGATATGGAGGATCCCAAACCTCCCATACAAAGAAATGTGGGAGAGCATGGTAGAAGACTGGACGTAATAGCTGCCAAGCAAGATGACCTTGAAAACCGGCTTCGCCTCAACAATGTCAGAGTTGTGGGTGTCCCTCAGAAAGTTGAGGGAGCTAATCCTACCGAGTTTTTTGAAAAGTGGGTGAAAGACGCCTTCGGAGTGGATTCCCTGATCCCGCTTTTTGCGGTAGAAAGAGCCCACAGGGTTCCGACAAGACCGTTGCCCCCAGGAAGCCCCCCAAGGCCTGTTCTCATGAAGATTCTTCATTATAGAGATCGGGACATAATACTGCGCCTAGCCCGAGATAAACCGGATTTATCCTTTAATGGCCAGAAGGTGTCGCTCTTACCCGATTACTCCTTAGAAGTGAAGAAAAAAAGGCCGTCCAGGCATGCTGGGAGTTGTAGTTTTGCAACATCTGGAGGGCCGCAGTTTGGGGATGCCAGCTCTATGTGCTCCACAACGCTCCGGGGTGGATACCCCTTAGAATTTTTCATAAGGTAAACGCTATATTTAGGGATCTGATCTGGAAAAGAGGGATCCCACGCATAAAACTGGATAAGTTACAAAGGGCCAAATCAGATGGGGCATTGGCAGTTCCCAATCCCTGGCTGTACTACCTGGCAGCCCAACTGCAGCATATTAGGGGATGGGGAGAGTTGGCACGTTTGAATAAAACGGGGCAGATTATTCGGCACTTATTAAGGGCAGGTTCCTTATTGGAGGATGGTTCCTTTCTATCCAAAAGTAGTGTGTATCCCTTGCTACATACTATACATAAGGTATGGTGGAAAGCGAGGTCGGTGGCAGGGATTGTGGGTTATTCAGCATTCACACGTATATGGCCTAGTTATATGTATCCGGAATTGCAGAAAGTGAGCAATTTTCCGATATGGAAGGAGAAGGGTTTAATATATAATAAACAGTTGTATAATGACGGTGTTTTAAAAACATTCTCACAGCTACAACAGGAATATAAATTGCCAGGTACATCTTTTTTTCAGTACCTGCAGGTACGGCATGCTATACAAGCTCAAGAGAAAACGGTTAAGGTGGAGCCAGCTGCTCACAATTTTATCATAGAATTGACCAGTACGTGTGGTGGCACTGGGGGTGTGATATCCCTGCATTATAATTTCATGTTCGACAAATACCATAAACAACATCCCATGAATCTATCTGAAAAATGGAAGTTAGATGTACCGGGTTTAGGCCCCATTCACACGACCGTATGAATGGGGCCGTATGTATTCCGCAAAATTGCGGAATACATGCAGCCCCATTCACCTCTATGGGAGTGCACAGCCGCGGCACGGAGACAGCTCCGTGCTGCGGCTCCGCATAAAAAGATAGAACATGTCCTATACTTGTCCGTACGCACGGACAAGTATAGGAATTTTCAATGGGGCCGCAAGGCGTGTGTTCCGAGCACTGCGGAACACACGCCGGGCGGTCCCCGTATATTTGCGGGTCCGCAATAATGCGGACCCGCAAATATACGGTCGTCTGAATGAGGCCTTAACAGAAGACCAGTGGTCAGAAATTCTAAAGAATTTCATAGATATCACTGTTAGTGAAGCGCAACGGGTATCACAAGTACTGCTTATACATAGAGTTTATAGGACTCCTAAACTGTTGAGAACTATGGGATATAGGCTTGACGACAATTGCCCGAGGTGCGATGCCCCGTCTACGGGATTAATCCACCTAATGTGGAACTGTCCTCGATTTAAGGCGATACTGGGGAGAAGTGGTGGAGTTGATTAATGAACAGCTCCAGGTACGTTTGGAGGAAACTATACTTGTCTGTATGTTAGGATATGTCGGAGAACTGGATGTGGTAGGGGGGCATAATGAGGCTTTTGTATCAGGCTCGTAAACTTATAGCCTTTCATTGGATAGATTGTGACCCACCTACTATTCAGGAGTTTGGGGTGAGAGTGCGACAACTACTTACAATGGAGAAATACGTGTATAGGAAGAGAGGAAGTCTATGCTCTGGGAGGTAGTTTAAGTTCACAATAGGATATGTAAAGGAAAGGGAAATGAAAGACTATATGCTGAGTATTGTTGTATTGTAATTGCTTATTTGAATGATATTTGACATTGAATATATGATACTGTCACATAATACAATTTAAACCGAGAGAAAGTAAATGATAATTGTACTCTTAATGTACGGGACACAAAGTGCAATTGTAACTGTTAATAAATATATGCCTTGTTACGGGAATTGGGGGGGGGATTCTTTAGGGTGGGTATATAATGTATTATTGTATTTGTTTGGAAAATATAATAAAAATAATCTGAGTTAAAAAAAGATAGAGCTCACTGATGATTGGCCTTGAACAGGGATCAGCAACCTCCAGCACTCCAGCTGTTCTGAAACTACAATTGCCAGAATCCTCCTTTCACTTCTATGGGAGTTACAAGAACAGACAAGGCAGTGTGCATGCTGGGAGTTGTAGTTTCACAGCAGCTGGAGTGTCAAAGGTTGCTGATCCCTGGCCTAGAAGTATGGGAAAGGAAGTCTAAACCAGTGTAGTACTGGCAGACTATCTGTATTAGGACATGCCCCCAGACTTGAGGAGAACTGCTGGAGCAGCACACTAGGGTGGCTAGAACTCAATATAAGAAGACCAGTGCATTGGGGAGGCTGGAATGGATGCTCACTCTGTCCCCAGCAAAAGCAGAAGTTAATACATGAGAAGCTCTAATAGTTTCTCTCCTTTTATAATTTATTCTTGATTTTTGGCTCCTAAAACTGCATCAAATAATCTGCACATGTGGCCATACCAGGAGTGTAGAGGGGGCCCAAAGACCCTTATGCCATATAACAAGACAGGGGTATTCTAGAAAGTGCATGTTGGTCAAGAGTCACCTCTGGCTGGAGGGAAGGGGTTAGGTCAAGAATTCGGCATTGTGGGTGGGGGAGGGGGTTTGCGTTTCAATTTTTGCCTCAGGCAGCACAAAGGCAATGTGCTTCCCTGGCCACAAAGCAATTAGGGAAGGGTGGGTCCAAGCTGAACTCTTGCACCAGGGCCCATGAGCCTTTAGCTAAGCCACTGGGCCTTGAGGTACAATTACATGAGATATTTTTGACCATGTGGTTGAAACTGCATTAAAAACTGCAAGCAGTTAACATTTTGAGTGCTTTATTCTTGCAGTTCGAGAGAGAAGTAACTGAAAATACATTCAAAAACCACAGCAAAAATGCATCCAAAACCACAATCAGGTGTTAAAAAACATGTGTTTCAGAAAAGTCTCATACAAATGTACCCTTAATCCTGCAAAGAGGTAGCTAGACCAGTTCTGCAGCGCAAGGACCCTGTAAGGAACGGTATATTCTAGATCCGAGCTTCCCGGACTTGACAATTATGGCTTACTCCAGTCAAACCTGAGTTTTGAGTGAAGATGCGTTCTAATGTTTGTAAAGCTTGTGTGAGACTACAAGAGGATTAGTCAGCCTGGGTGCCTCTGAAGGAAAGTTTTTTTTTCACAGGCTGTAAAGTATAGATGAAAATAATTTGCAAACAGTAATGTAATGCATAGAAATGATTACCTTTAATGCACACATATAGAAACCCTTCACTCAGGTCAGGTATCACTGTAAGTTTAGATGAGGAGCAGGCCCGATCCTGTACTTGGCAGTGTCCCTGCAACCGACCAACTTACAAAGAGGAAAACTGAGTCTTGTGATATTACATCATCATGACTGTACTAGTACTTGGCATAAGATCTGGACACTTACCAGGCTCCTTGAAGAAACAGTGTTATGAACCTTAAGATTTATTTTTATAACTGTTTATTTATTGAGATAGTTTTAACAGTGAATATCGAGGGACAAATAGAAGGTTCATTCTGCAGCAAGTTTTGAGACATACTGTAGTGGGCAATGGCCTAAAGATTAGATATGCCTAGAGTTTCTGATCAGCAAGTTTGTATCTTCAGCAAAGAATACTCTAGTAGAAATTTTAAAGGGTTGTATCATTAGTATAAATGTATTCCGTCCATCAGAGTTCACTGTTACATCACTTCCCAAAATACCATCATTTATCAGAACTGCCTTATTCTAAAGTTATTAGCCTACCATTGCATCCTGTGGCTAATGCGTTTCCATTTCAGTTGCTGTTGGTTACGTCCTGCATTGGAGCTTTGTAATGTAGGATGTAGAAAGCATCATTGGTAAGAACAAGGGGTGTCGTTCACGTCAGGACACATCTCACTGCCCTAAGGCATGATGGAGAAGCAGACACATGACAGACCAGGAAGTAGGATTCAAGCATGGGGGATAAGGGAAAACTGCAAAAGACTCAAATTTGAAAAAAAAAAAACTATGGGAGCTAGAGTACTTGAAAATACACTTTAGAGTGAAAAGTAGTTTATGGCACAAACCCATTTAAGAGTATATAATGGACAAAATAGAAGGGGAGACAAAGATGGGACAAAAAGGAAAGGAGGTAAGAATGGAAGGGACCCTGGGAATAGTAGTAAAACAGGAGGGTAAAAGCCCCATTACATCTGCCGATTATCGGGTGATTGGTGGCACCTTTTACACAGGGCAGCAGTCTTGATATCCCCTGCGCTGCTGGAGAATGCTCCTAATTTATAAGGCACAGGCCTCAACTTAAATTAGGGGCATCCTCCAGCAGAATTCTACTGCAGCTCAGAGCCATAGATTTCTGGCTTCATTTGCGCAAGAAAAGTGGCATATAGATAATATATATTATATAATTATAATATAATGAATTATATATACCGGTAATATTATATAAGATACATTTGTCACAGTCCCTTTTCGGAAATGTGGTGAGGGCAATGTAAAAAACGCCACTTGTGACTATTTTTTTCAAAAGTCACATATAAAAAGTTGAAAATGTTCAGTTTGCGACTTTTGACGCAAACTAAATGATAACTCTCCCCCCATGTGTTTATAAATCAACCAAAAATTTGGACTGTGAGACAGCTAGTTATTCTTAAAGTGTAACTGTTATTCTTTTTTTTTTTTTTTTTTTTTTTTTTTTCATTTTTCTAATGTGTAGCGGCAGTGATACTAAACATTTTTGTAATATACTTTAATTACTGAAATCACACATTTCTATTAGAAAAATAAAGTGGCCCATTCTGAGCCTTAGCAACGCTCCTCTGTCTTCTGTTTACATAACACAGTGTTAGCAAGTCTCCAATGTTATGTAAACAGAAGACAGAGGAGCGTTGCTAAGGCTCAAAATGGGCCACTTTAGAGCTTTTCTAATAGAAATGTATGATTTCATTAATTAAACTATATTACAAAAACGTTTAGTATCACTGCCCCTATACATTACAAAAATAAAAAAAGAATGACAGTTACACTTTAAGGGTACAGCCACAAGTTCAGGTTTTCTGATGAAGTTATGATAGCCAAAATCAGGAGTAGATTATGAAAGGAGAGAACGTATAAAGGGCAGTTTTAGTTTCCAAAACTGTATCAGGAAACCTGACGGTGTGGCTGTACCCTAATGCTATTCATTAGTGTAAGTAATCAGAAATTTCCAACTCTTCTCGCATATGGTTTCAGCATTTGAAGATGGTGCTACAGTGTAGATTAATAAACTCTGAATGTGGCGCAGCCATGAAGTTGAGGTCATGTCATAGTGGTTTTCATGGTGCTTTTCTTTTGCAGATTCGCCACGTCACTTCTGGTGGTATCACATATTCTGCTGGCTGCTGAGTGCTTCGGGAGTGATCTGCATTTTAGTTGCACATGAACACTACACTGTGGATGTAATTGTGGCTTACTTTATAACCACCAGACTCTTCTGGTGGTATCATGCCATGGCTAATGAAAAGGTAAGCAACATTTTGTCTATTATTTTGTTCAGTTTCTCACAATTTTCTAAATCTCTTGTTGTTAATGGTGTATGTTATGCCCTATTTGCATGGTATGCACGTGATTTATTTAAATCAGTTGAGCTGATCCATGCTTCTGCATGCCAGTTAGCTTCATAAACCCGAGTTTCTGCCACAGCTTACAGTAGAATTAATATCATACTACCAGCCTAGTGCAAATCCTGACTGTGTGAACACTGACTAAATATTGTATAAAACCCATTGACTTGAATGGGTCTGCAATCCTCAAGATATGGAGCGGTACGGAGCAGAAACACGGATCGGAAGCACTATGGACCGTCTCTTGTGGATCGCGGATCCATTCAACGGGTCTGCATCTGCAAATGGCGTGCATACGGACAGTGCCCGTGCATTGCGGAATGCTGTTTGCAGTCTGCAGCACGGGCATGGGGCACACACGCTCCTGTGCATGAGCCGAAAAAGACTAATGGGCCCTCTAGTGGTGCACCAGGGCACTGATGAAGTAAATTCAGGGGATACTGTATCTACTTATGGAGAGCGCCTAATCGGCATGTGAAGTCTTATAGACCAGACAACACTCCTCTGGAATTCTGGGAAGCCCTGCCTCTTATGCCACCAGAAGTAAGGTAGCTCTCCTATAGGTCAGTGTTTGATCAACCTTGAGACATGGCGTGGATAATAATTAAGCCAGCACATTATCTGTAAACAGCTGTTTTGGGGTGATAATAAAAAAAATGGTTTTATTACACACAACAAAGTCTACAGTCAGTTATTTTACTGTGTATGTGTGTGTGTGTATATATATATATATATATATATATATATATATATATATATATATATACACACACACACACACACACACACACACACACACACACACACACACACACACACACACACGAATCTTCTGATGACTATATATATCACTAAACAGTCCCTAGACAATCGATTATTGTAGGAAAAGGGTATACAGATTAACCTTCGACAGTTAAAGGGTTAATCTGTAGGGAATGTATAGTAATACCGGGCTGGCAGGGAAAGGGTTAAAGTAGGGATCAGGGCGATATGGGGCCTAATTGCAGGGAGAGTGGCAGGGAAAGAGTTAACGATGTGCAGAATAAAGGGTTAATAATGGAAAGGGTCAAAACATTGGTGGCAGTGGGATGCAGGGATATGGGATGATTTCCAGGGGTTATTGCAATGCAGGGGTTAATTATACTCCAAAATACTGCTCATTGTTCAGGGGTTCCAGGGGTTAATGCTCGTTCATCCAGGGGTTAATGCTTGTTTTCTTAGGGATGATTCTTGCTTGTAGGTAGGGGCTGCTCGGCTCAACTGACGAGCGCTCCACCACTAGGTTATTGAAAGCCAGTGGGGCGCGTTCCCAAATGCTCGGCTCTGCAGGCAGTGCACGAGGTCACCGATCTCTTTGATCCTCCTGCCTTAGAAGTAGCCACACATCTCCTGCGCTGTAATATACAGCGCTACAGGTTTACACCGTTTTGTGGCATTCCAGGCAGAGGATCTCTTTGATCCTCTGCTTTTGATGTGCCCACAACTGGACACATTTGTCCGGTTATCCAGCGGCATCTCTCTCCTGCCGGTGCGCTGACGTGCGCCTGCAGGGAGATTCTTTCTTTTGTGAAGGTAGACTGGTCGAAATACTGAATTTTCCCCTCACAGTGTTATGTCATTTTGATATACATGTATTTAATGCTATACAAAAATATATATATATATCAGCTTTGTAAATGCTTATGCAGCTGTGTAGAATGTCTATATACTGGTATTGTGTCCAAGATGCTGCGGTGCGGTGTGTCACGGAGGAATGTGTGTATATTTATATATACTTTTTGTGTCATATTTTTATGCTTTGTAACTTTTATAAAGCTTGCGTATAATATATGTATATATTTAACTAGTCCAAGATGGCCCCCGTACTCTTATCAATATGACTTTTTCAAGCTAGTGACGTAGAATGGAATGCAACTTCTATCCAATCAAGAATGATATTGTTTGCTATTTGCATGCTTACGCCCCCTTTCCTTTTTGTATCGAATAAGTACGTGTGTTAATAAAGAAACAAGCCAGAGGCTGCAATGATTTTGCCACAGAAGCACGGCCAAAGGACTTAATACTGGAATCATAAGTCTGTGTTTTGTCCTTAATTATTGTGCGCACCCGTGTTCAAAACAATTCGGAATGACTGACTGAATTCCAGAAAGGACAGGTTTATGTCCACCCCAACACTTTCAGCTCCAGAGGTTTTTCAGCCCCAGAGAGTTTTTGCGTTTTCGTTTTGCACTCCCTGCCTTCTCAGAGCCATAACTTTTTTATTTTTCTGCTCACATAGCTGTATGAGGGCTTGTTTTTTGCGGGACAAGTTGTACTTTCCAAAACCACCATTTAATATTGCATATGATGTAGTGGGAAGCGGGAAAAAATTTTTAAATGGGGTGAAATTGCAAAAGAAAAAGCAATTCTGCCACAGTTTTCCTTTTTTTTTTTTTAAGACATTTGATGTGCGATAAAACTGACCAGTTACTTTCATTCTACAGGTCAGTACAAATCTGGCGATATCCAATATGTATAGTTTTTCTTGCGTTGTGATAAAAGTGATAAAATAATTATAAAGTTGGAAAAAAATCAGTTTTATTTTTTCGTCGTCATATTTTGACCCCTATAACTTTTTGGTATTTGTGTATAAAGCTGTATGGGGGCTCGTTTTATGCAGGGGATCTGAACTTTTCTTTGAAACCATTCTGGGGTGTGTATGACATTTTGATCACTTTTTATTTATTTATTTTTGTAGAAAATGAAGACATTTTTTTTCTGTTTAGCTGTATGGGGAAGATATTTTTATGTTTTTATACTATGGGCGTTTTTGCACATGGCGATACCCATGATGTGTAATTTTTTTATTTTTTTAAGTTTTTTTATTTTTGGGGAAAAGAGGTTTGATTTGAATTTTTGTTTTTTTATTTTTTAAAACTTTATTTCATTTTTTTTTACACTTTTTTTTTTTTATAGTTCTCATAGGGAACTATAATAAGCAAACATTAGATTGCTATTCTCATTGACCCCAATGCATTAACATTGGAGTGTATGAGAAAATTGCTAGTTTCCTATTACAGGCAAGGGCTCCATAGGAAATACTATGCAGCAGCCTCCTGCCATTCACAAAGACAAGGGCTGCTGCACACATGCTCCGGCTCATCCAATCGCCACACGGGGTAGCCAGGCCATCAGTAAAATGTCCGCGGCCGGCATTACCGCCGATTGCGGATTAGCCGCGGGTGTCTACTATAAGAAACAGCAGGCCCCCCGCAGCTATGGCGGGCACCATCTTTAAAGACCCGGCTGATCGGGAAGGGGTTAAAGGGGACATTGTGTGTGTGTACATATATATATATATATATATATATATATATATATCTATATCTATATATAGCTGAGCATTACCCGCATTTGGGGGACATTAAGATGGGCAACCCCCTGGGGGGCATAATATAGATATATATACACAGATATAATAGATATATATCTGCTGGCCACTTACCTCTACAGTCTCTCACACACACTCTCTGCGCTGCACTGATGAGGGACAATCACCCCAAAACAGCTGTCTGCAGATGAGGTGCTGGCTTATTTATTTTCCAAGTCATGTCTCAAGGCCTGTTTAAAGGGTCGACCATTGACTTTAAGGATAGCTTCCTTACCTCTGGTGGCATTAGAGGCAGAGCTTTCTAAAGAAGTGGGAGTATGATATCATTTATGCTGCTTGTATTGTAGACAAATTAGACAGAAATAAATAAAGGTATCTCTGTATAATAGTTTTTTTTGTTTTTTTTTTAAAGCAAAATAATTAACTTTTACCTATGTTTCAGGCATTGAAGACTTCATCCGCAACTAATCTTCTTTCTCGGACTTGGTGGTTTCCAGTTTTTGCCTTCTTTGAGAAGAATGTTCATGGCTGCATTCCATGCAGCTTCTCCTGGCCCATCTCTTGGCCTCCCAGTTGCTTCAAATCTTCATGTAAAACCTATTCCAGGGTTCAGAAGACAGGGGAGGATGTTGAAAAATGCACCTAAACCCATCAATGAAGAGACAAAAACTTTAAAAACATTTTTTTCTTAACCAAAGGAATATCTTCTTGTACTAAGAAGCTGTAACTGTAAATAACAAACTGGACCAAATGTTATATCTTTGATTACAAAGGTGGTTGCACACCAGATACACAAGTATCGCTCTCCCCGTCGTTCAACACATTCTTTTACGATTGCACTACATTTTTTGGATCCCCATCAGGTGAAGACTGGTGAATTCTAAGTATATATTTGTGAACCCCATTGGGGTGTTTGATAAATTGCAGTTATGAGAATGTGTTTATACAAAACTTTTCAGCTCTCTATGGACCTCTGGCCTTTACCGCTTTTCTGTCATTTCTTAAATATGTCCTGATGTGATAATTTGGGGGCCTTCTGTAAGATTTGCGGGTAATATCTAAAATAAACACATTTAGGGTAAAAAGGGATAACAACCATTCTGATTTAGGTCCACACAGAATTATTGTACTGCATTGAGTACAACTACATGGAAAAAAAAAAAAGTCAAAATGGTAACATTTTTAAAACCTGAATTTGCCACAGCACAAGCAAATGTATACCATATAGAACAGATGGACCTTTCAGAACTGTCAGTATTTGTAGTTGAAGGGAATGTATCCTTAGGTAAAGAAATTAACATAGTTTAAGGCCCCATTCACACGACCATATGTATTCCGTGTCCGTATAAAAACAGAATGGAAGACATACGGAATGTCTTCCGTAGTGTTCTGCATTTTTGCGGACCCATTGACTTTTAAGGGGGCTACGGACGTGTTTTGCGGCCAAGTATAGGACATGTTTCCTTTTTTTTGCAGGAGAACTTCCGTAATATACGGATGCGGAATGCACACATTTTTTTTTCTCCTATGGAAAAATGAATGGGTCCGTATGGTTCCGCATCTTATCCGCAAAAATGCGGATAAGATACGGAAATGAACATACGGTCGTGTGAATGGGGCCTAAATCAAGTTTTTATGTTGAACATAGTTTTTTAAAAAAAGTTTGACATTTTTAATTTTCCATTTTTCCAAAAAAATCCTGCAGTTTTTGCACTAGGCCTTATAATATGTAGAGAATTCCTGTTCTGTAGAGATCACTTTCAGCAGTCATCTCATCATCACAGGAAGGATTACAATTAGAGATGAGCGAGCAGTGCTCGTTACGAGCACTGTAGCGCTCGGCTCCCATGTGAAATGCCCGCAGGCATTGCGGATCCGTCCTCAGCTGCATGTAAGTCAATGAGGACGGATCGTTTGGTATGACACTCATACCAGACGATCCGTCCTCATTGACTTACATGCAGCTGAGGACGGATCCGCAATGTCTGCGGGCATTTGTTCGCACGGGAGACGAGCGATACAGTGCTCGTAACGAGCACGTTCGCTCATCTCTAATTACAATGACAAACAACACCTTTGTGTAAGTAAGGCTTGCTGCTCAATGCAACTGGAATGCCGTCCGGCCCCATTAACTATAATCTGGCAAATATGCACGCAGCGGTTTGTGTCCTGCCGATTCCAGGCATTCTATGCCAGAACAGGCTGCCGGCAGTGTGAAACAAGCCTAACACAAGATCCACATTCATAATAGGGGATGTCACATCTTATCTACCCCCCTTCCCTGCCCAATGACCTCTGCTCAGGTCACGTAGCTTGTGTAGGAAAGTGTCCCATAAACCTCAATATGTCGTCTCCTGTTTGTTGTGTCTATGTGGCTGTCATATAACATATCTCTTAATGCTGTTAGCAGCTCATGCTGGATGGCTGCCCCCATAATCATGTTCAGAAATCAGAACAAAATATCTAAAATCAGGAAATTAAAACAGATTAGAAAAAGGAATATCTTTCACTACCTGGTTTTAATTGGTAAAAAATGTAGGCAACACATTCCCTTTGAAGAATGTTCACCTTTGAACAACAATGACATAAAAAGGTAATAATCTTTGATAATATATGCCATTATAACCCTGTGTTACATCTTATATGAAAGTTCAGAGCTGTACTCACAATTCTGCTGGTTGGTATTGGAAACACTCAATGTTATTAACAAACACGTCTTTTATGTGAACTTAGGGGGACATCTATTAAGACTGGTATCTTATACTTCGATCCTAATCGACCCCTTCCCCACTGATGTCAGATGCCCCACAACTTTTAAAGGGAGCAAATACTTTACTACTTTTGGTGCATCTGTGCACCAGCACTGAAATTTACATCAGCAAAGTAGCTGAGGTACATTTCATGTATCATCGATGACCATTTCCTGGTTGGTCCCTGCACCACCCATCCACAAGACCCCTTGCAAAATGTTGCGTTTGGGGCATGCCTCAAACTTTGCAACTTTTTGATGCCAGTTTTCTGGCCTAAAAGGGTTGATAAATGCCACCCTATGTGCTGGGCATGTGCCAGGAAAGCTCCCAGCATACACTCTGAATACATGCATGGGGTCACATCCCAGAATCTCTAGAAAAGGTGCTGTCCAGACACTGAGCCAGGAAGGGATGCTGGGAGAATTTTACCTCTGAAGCCTGTAGAATTGTAAAGGCAGCTCTGAACTGTAATGCAGACTGTAATTCGGGGTCAGTGCTTACAAATTTATCCAATGGCGTTCTAAGGTGAACATGTACTTTTTAGTTTCTAAGGCTTACATATTTTTAGTGGTACTATCAAAAAATATTTAGAACTATCAATATATTAGATGTTAGCACACATTGCTAATTTTGTGAATAAGTATTAAATTAAATGATTTCCATGTATGTATTATACTTTGCATTTATTGTATGTAATCCATTCTATCCAGATATCCAGGATTCTTCCTGTTATACAAGAAGAGAATACTGGAAGTGTCATACACAGCTACCTGTACTGTATGCTATTGTGTTATGTACATTGTTTACTGTTATTTAACACTTGTCATTCTTATCATTTTCATTGAATAGTTTCATGCAAGTATTTGATTGTATTACAAGATAGAGAAGATGCCTATACATATTATGTGAAAGTTGATGAAAATGGATGAATTCCATAACAAGCCATAAAAAAAAAAGTTTTAGTTGGCCAATGATGACACATCGTCGTAGTCCAAAAAGAAGTCTGCCATGTTTGACATTTAGTCAGACGAAAGATCTTCCATTCCTAAGAAGTATCTTAATCCACAAACCTATAAAAGAACGTTCCCAGAAAAATCGTTCATTCTTTGCTCCATGTCTATGAACATGTATGGTGAGTTTGAACACCTAATGGAAAATATGGACTAAAATTTGTATGGTCCTGTCTGCCAGATGATCATTTGCCGACCATCAACCAACTTCTAATGTGTATGGCCACCTTAATAACAAACAGAAACATCTAGACATTTAGATTTCTACAATTATCACACAATGAGATTTTCCAACATGTTTGAAAATAGAAATATATGGCCTCATTTTACAGTTGTCCATAAAAAACAATCAGAGCTCAACTTTCATTTCTTAAACTCCTCTGGTGACCTCTGATTGGTTGTTCTGGCAACTAGGCCAGTTTTACTGTTAGACAGGTTTGATATGGGAGGTCAATAGTCTTGTTTTTCACTGGGAAGAGAGGTGTCTGCAACTCATGAAGGGAAGTAGATGACCAATTGGGTCAGTGGCTGTCCTTCAAAGTATTCAAAGTATTATCAGATGCACTAGCTGCAGTGGTAAAACCTCAACATACACAATTATTGCAGATAAGATGGCCTTTTAGGTTTTTAGATTTTCAAAGCTATAACTAGTTCTTTCACCTGGGACACCCATGGTTACCTCTTCATTCCCAATTGTGGACATACTTGCAAATGATTCCCTGCATATCATTATTTTTAGGGTTGGCAGATAAAGGGTAGTTACAACATTATGTGACTACAGTTCAGTAGGCCCACGGTGAGACAGGAATTTACAGAATCCGAAATCGTTATGATGATGTGAGTTCACTTCAGGAGAGCAGTGTTCAGCCCAGGAAATACAACTTCCACGTGGAGCATGTTTCCCAAACTGAGTACATGCATGTGAAACTGGCCTTATGGGAGCCTTATTTCCCGGCCTGAACCCTGCTCGTGTGACAAGACCTCACAGCAGTGGCGTACATAGAGAAGTAAGGGCCCCATAGCAAGGATCAAACCAGGCCCCCCACACAAGACAGAAGGGTTTCTGCCTAAACCCTTTTCAATAACCCTTGGGCCATTTTCCCACTGCCTCATTTGCTAAAAGTTGTTCCTTTTAGAGGGTACAGTCCTGACCAAGTTTTCACCCCCAGTAAAAGAGGAGATAATCCCAACCAAGACTGGACCCCCTCTTGCCCTGGGCCCCATAGCAGTCGCATGTTCTGCTGCTATGGTAGTTATGCCCCTGCCTCACAGGATTATAACGATTTATAATGTTGTGTGTCTCCGCCCAGCATCGGCTGTAATGAACTGTACTGACGACAGTATGTCAGTGCAGTTCATTACAGCTGATGTTGGGCAGAGACACATGGCATTATATGTTGGGTGGTGACGCATGGCATCATAATGCCGTGAGGTCCTGTCACACGAGCAGGGTTCAGGCTGGGTAATAACGCTCCCACATGGAGAGTGTTTCCCGTTGTGAACACATTTGTCTTAATTTGGCCAGTCCTTACCATTTTTCAGTTTGTTCATGTACAGTGAGATTATTTTGACAATACAGTGATTCTTCCAGAAAACATATTTGCAAGACTTTGAGATTATGAGACATGCACAAGTTTGTTTTCCAGTAAGAAAAAAACATGTTCCTTAAGCAATAAAGAGTAAAATCTATAGTTTTGATGATAAATATATACAATATATTATGTTATCATGCCCTGTTCTGACATTGTGTGTATGGTATGTACTGTGCGCTCTTTATATATACCTTTTTGTTTTGCACTTTGAAGGTATATCATAAATTATGTTATGGTGTACTTGTAATTCCTTTAGTATGTCTTATGCCGGGCACAAGAAAAAACATGCAGTCGTCGCAGTGTTTTCATTTACATTGTAGTTTCTTGATACCAAAAAGTGACTTAAAACCGAGTTTTTAATGGAAAACTAGTAAGTGTCTAAATAGCATATTTTTGTACACAATATGAGAAGTTTTTTTTATTTTCCATGAATATGCACATGGATAAAGATTTTGATAAAATTGATAACATAAAATAAACTACGATGGTGCTGTCATGCTTTTTGTCTCACTGTCTACTTCTTTTTTTATACACGTTTTCATGAAAGACCTTTATTTTAGATTTAAATATTTCTCAATGTCTGTTAAAATCCGTTTCTCTAATTATAAGAATGGTTAGTAGAGCCTTGCTTACTCAAAGGTAGTGTGATGTTGGCATTCAGTAAATTTCGCCCATGTTTAATATGTAGCTGAGAGCCCATAAGCAAGGCCTGTACAATGACAGGTGGAGTCCGTACAGTTCAGCATTACAGCCGTAGGCACTCTATGTACCTCTAAATAGTGCCTCCGTAATACAGCATGCAGTTGAACATGCAACATATAAAATTGTTGGAACACAGAGGTTCAGTATAGTCCCACAGAAGTCTGAGCACCATTTTGCACTGTAAAACGCACGTGTGCATAAGAATGACATGACATGGTCCAAGTCCCAACCACTAAATTACATCTGCCACACTTCCAACCACTGCATTAAACTTTATCACAATCTTCAAGATTTTTTAACATTTTTTTATGGTAATAGAAACTGATGAAATAACCTTTTAGCACAAGTGGTTTTGTTAAAATGTTAATTGCAATGGTGCCCTATACACATTATGGTGCATTTATACACCCAACTGAGCAGGTAATTATTGAGGAGGAACCGTTACTTTCTGGATAATTGCTTGCTCGTCGGAGGAGGGGAGAGCTGCCGTTACACAGCACTTTTACATGGGGCAATGATCAGGAATGAGCATTAAAAATATTTAGCCTAATATTAGTTCCATGTAAATGCACCATTGACGGAAATGGACAATTTAAACCATAACAAGCGTTCATCCAGTAAATTTAAAGGGCATCTGTCAGCAGATTTGTACCTATGAACCTGGTTGACCTCTTACATGTGCACTTGGCAGCTGAAGGCATCCGTGTTGTTCCCATGTTCATATGTGTCCACATTGCTGAGAAAAATGATGTTTTAATGTATGCAAATGAGACTCTAGGAGCAATGGGGGCGTAGCCGTTACACCTAGAGGCTCTGCTCTCTCTTGGCAACTGCCACACCCTCTGTCCTTTGGTTGACTTTAGGAGAAGTCAGGGCCAGGTGTGATGACGTTTACACTGCCTGGTCCTCTCAAAGTCCATAGGGGGCAGCAGTTGCAGAGATAGCTGAGCCTTTAGTTCAGGGCAAACTCGCGGCCCTCCAGCTGTTGCAAAACTACAACTCCCAGCATGCCCCAATAGCTGTAGGCTCTACTGGCATGATGAAAGTTGTAGTTTTACAACAGCTGTAGGGCCACGAGTTTGAGATCTCTGCTAATGGAAACACCCATGTTGCTCCTAGAGGCTCATTTACATATATTATAACATCATTATTCTCAGAAATGCGGGCACATGTGAACATCGGACCAACACAGATGCCTTCAGCTGCCAAGTGCACATGTAACAGGTCAGCCAGTGTCATAGGTACAAATCTGCTGACAGATGTCCTTCAACAATGTACAATAGCTCTAGAGCATCGTCATTTGGCAAAATTTAGGCAATGTTGAAAGTCTATGAATGAACTTTCTGTGAAAGAACATGTTCTTCAGTGGTTCAACCGTCAATCTAAATAACGCTGATGTGTACGGCAACTTTAATTGTACCTGGACAATAAGAGATGCCAGGCTCGTCCCTCCCTGGAGTATATTTTATGATGAAACAGGAAGCAGTCACCATTTTGGTTGAACAATACTGTATCTAGAATGAAATACAAACTGGATCAGTATTTTTAGTTCTTGAATTCTATTGGAGTCAGGGGCTCCATAAAAATGAATAAATACATATATGTAGGGGAGGTACTCCAGAAAGCTCTTTTTGAAACACTGTGTATTTGATGAACGAGCTGTAGTGTGCCTCTAAGTGCTGCTCAGCATGGTTAGCAATATTTGTAGCTGCATTTCAGGCATTGCTGCTGACTGATATGAGGTGGATAGCTGTTAATGTTTTTCCTGCCCATCACTTAGTTTATCCATTAATGTAACTCTAAGACCTTTTCATACTGATAACACATTTTATACCACTTTTGAAAATAATGCTGTTCTTGCTTCTTAGATGATCTTTGACAAATGTTTATCACTTCCATTAAAATCTATCTTGGCTATAAATCAAAACTGCTGAGTAACTGCCATACCATCAAACGGTTACGTAGACCATATATATATATATATATATATATATATATATATGTAGGCTCACATATACTTCTCACAGTAATGAGTTACCCATTCAAAATCCAGCTCTGACTATACTGAGTATTGCTACACTGCTCTGCAGGAGCCAAAGACTAATTGATAGCTCCAATGGAAGCTCAGGTGAAGGACCACAGTTTCTCACGGAGTCTCACTGGTAGACATAATGTCTGAACCTACTGTTCCCTCATGAAGGTGTATGACCAATGAAATATTAGACATAATGGCCCACATTTACTAATGGGCCTGCGCCAAAAATCTGTCTAAAAAGTTGTCCAATTTGTAGCATATACAGTTTTCCATCATGCCTGACAAGGGGATAGGGCCTAAGATGCCCCATTATGCCCTGACATAAAAATCTGTCTCAAAATATGCCTACTGATAGTTACAGTAGAGAAAAGTGTCTATCCTTGCACCATATTTATCATCCAGCCTGAGCCTCTGTGACAGGCCTGGTGCAGGTCTAGACAGCCCGTCTAAGCTTACGCCATCTTTAGGATTAGTTATTCTGGGCCAATGGGGGGTCATTTACAGTAGTATACTGAAATACGGCTTAATTAGGTGTATTTCAGCTGCAGATGGTGGTACAATGGTTAGTTCCACCGCTATCTGCGACTGGGAACTTAACGTGACCCTCGAGTCCAAATTGACAGAAGGCAGGGCAACACAGGTAGGCAGGTCCAACCCAAGGCCCAAGCAGGCAGGCACAAGATATCGGCCAGCAAAACCAAATACCACAGCACAGCTTAAAATGCTGCCCCGCTACCATAATGAGGATGGTATTCAGGAGGGCACTTGTGGCCGTACCTGATGTGCCTACCATTAATTACTACTGAGAGCGTGACATCATAATGTATCCAGCTGGCGGCCATGAGGAGGACTCGATATTATTAAAAGTGCCCCCTGTAGTGGCACCAGTATCAAAAAAGTGCCCCATAGTGCCACCATATTAAAACTGCCTCCTACAGTGCCCCCACATGGGAGCATGATTTCCCATAGTGAACTCTCCACCTGTGACAGACCTGCACAGCGTTATAATGATTTATAATGCTGTGTGTCTCTGCCCGACCTCCGTTGTAATAATTTATACTGACGCCATTATATGATTACAAATGATTACAGTGGAGGTCGGGCAGAGACACACAGCATTATAAGTCATTTTAATGCCATATGGTTCTGTCACAGGAGAAGTGTCCAGTCCGGGAAATCATGCTAAACAGCAGCTCGGGCAAGATGGCTGCCCCCATAATCATGTACAGAAAATAGTTTAACAAACATACAACCAGAAGATAATGGTTTTAATTGGTAAAAATATAGGTGATACATTCCCTTTAAGACATGTTTTTAAGCTACGGTTGATTTAAAAACATAAGGTGGTTTTCCATAAAAGCAGTTCAAGAAATATGTGGTTCTATGGTTGTTGTAAAGAAAGCCCATCAATATAACATGTGAACTTACATATACACATTGATTTATAGTGTAATGTGAATGGAGCTCTATGTTGCAGAAATCTCTGCGGCTGAGAATCAGGTCTATTCATCTGAATGGGGTTGTTTTGGTGGCAAGTACGTGGATTTCTGCAAGCCTCAGCCAGCTGAATGGAACTGAATGTCTGCCACATGTGAAGGCGCCCTAAATAGTTAAAAAGTGACACTGCACATGATGGAATCAGGGGTCTGTAAATAAGACATGAAAGATGAAGAATATTAAACAGATATTAGTTAAAATGTCTTCCAGCCCTACATGAGAGGCCTGAACCACTGAACGGCTGTAGACCTGAGCTCGCCATAACACACACTTGACATTAAGGTAATTGCAGGGAAATGACAGGCAGAATTTTTCTTTCATTGCTATTCTGCCGTTAATGCAATTTGATAATCCATTTAACTGTGCACTGTATTCATACTGTATCTTACATCTTGATGTGAAGAGACAACATTTAGTTTAATGCACATCACTTAGCATGAGCACAACACTAAGCACAGCTCTTCTTTTAATGGCCGTACTATTGACTGCTGAATACGCAAGCACACACGGGTTCCTATATCTGGATGTTGTGTTTTTACCTGTGATTATTAGTGGTGTATTTTTGGTAATACATCATTATCTATTTTGTTGAACCCCTTGGCATCATAAACAGCTTTCTTTTATTCTTTCTCTCGTTTTTACTTTTCCATTCACATAGCCACTGGAGGGTTTGTTTTTTGGGGGGCAGTTGTAATTTTTTATTTAATGCCACCATTTTATTACCATATCATGTATGTTTTTATGAAAACAGTAAAAAAAATTCTTTGTGGGGTGAAATTGTAAAAAAAATGCTATTCTGTCATTGTTTTTTGGGTTTTTTTTTTCACAACATTCACTCTGTGTTGAAACTGACATGTTACCTTTAATGTTTATTTCTGATTTCAATTTTAAATACTTTTTTTTTAATAGTTTTAGTCCCCCTAGTGGACTGAATCCTTATCCCATAGACTGCATTAGTTTACTATTGCAATCTATGGGCATCTGCAGTCTTCCTATTTGGACCTGGGCGGGGGAAGGTTGATAAGAAATTAGAGGGAGTCCCCTTTCTCAGACAAGCTGTTCAAATGCCATGGTTGCTACTGAGTGCAGGACCTGAGGGGTTACATCACCGGGATCGGAGTTTCTAATCTCAGTCAACGTGGGTGAGTGTCAGCTGTGTTACCTTAAGATTTTATTAAATATTCACTGATACATAGAGGAAGATTTATTAAAACTGGAGTAAAAGAAAAATGGCTTAGTTGACCATAGCAGTCAATCAGAATCCAAACATGGCGCCCGCTCGTGCAGCGAGTGTCATGACCGGCCGGTATCCGCTGTTTCAAACAGCAGCGTCTAATGACTGCGACCAGCAATAATGCCTATCTCAATCATTAAAGCCTTTAGATGCCATGATCCTCTGCAACCAATGAGGATGCCGGTAATTTATTTCAATGCGCTGGGTCTCTCTGTAGAGACCCAGGGCATTGAAGCTGCAATTCTTATTTTGGAAAGCAGGTGGCAGGCCAATATAAAAAATGAGTAATTCTGTACAAATAATGGATCTAAAAAATCCATGATTGTTCAGAATTTTGTTTTAAAAAATGGATTTTGTAGGCTTAAATACAAGCTTCAAAATAATAAAAAAGTAAAAAACAAAAACAATGTAAAAAATGAAAAAATATGAAAGTTTAAATCACCCCCCCCCCCTTTCCATTGAATAAAAAAAATACATAAATAACAAAAAATATAAACAACATGGGTATCACATTGACCTAAAACTGACCCATTGACCCATACTATTAAAATCTAAAAATATTTTTCCAATACGGCGTAGTGGCGTAATGGAAAAAAAGGGTCAAAATGTCCAATTTGCCAAAAAAAGATACATATGTGGTATCATTGTAATCGTACTGACCGAGAGAATGACGGGCACAGGTCAGTTTTCCTGCTTCCCACTACATTGTATGCCATATTAAATGGAGGCATTAGAAAGTAAATAAGCCCTCATGCAGCTATGTAAACTGAAAAATAAAAAAAAAAGTTATGGCTCAAGGAAGATAGGCAAGAAAAATGAAAACGCAAAAAAACCTCTGGTATCCTAAAGGTTAATCTGATTGGTTGCTATGGGCAAGCAAGCCAGTTTTCATGTAAAAGTATACTCCAATTTTAAGGGTCTGTGTTGATATAATAGTAGATGAGCTCTCTTTTATAGGCTTTGTGGTTAGCATGGGGGTATGGCAGTACTGGGGTTCTGAGTTAATTTCAGAACAAGGGCAACATCTGCATGGAGTTTTTATGTTCTCCTTGTGTTTATGTGGGTTCATCCCACACTCCAAAAACATGCTAAGACATTGACTGATGTAGGTAATGACAACTTCTGTACAATCAGCAAGCAGTTTATGGGAGAAACCCACTAACTAGCTGTTCTGTATGGAGTAATGGGTTACAATTCCTTCAAGCCAATGTGCAGGACTAATCAACAGTTACAAGGAATGATTAGTTGCAGTTATCACTGCACAAGGGGGGTCACAGCAGATACTAAAAACAAAGATTCATACTTTTGCCACTCAGAGAGACGTGATATTTAATTATTTTCCTCAATAAATAAATAACCAATCTAATATTTTTTACTCATTTGTTTGTTATCCGTATCTAATTTTAGGACTTACAGTTAGGTCCATATATAATTGAGGGTATCCACATTAAAATTGGATGAAGGGTTTAGGAGTTTCAACTCTTTTACATGTGGAACCCTGTGCCAAAGGGACCAAAAGTAATTGGACAATTGACTGAAAGGCTGTTTCATGGGTAGGTGTGGGCAATTCCTTCATTATTTTATTCTTAATTAAGAACATAAAAGGCATGGAGTTGATTTGAGGTATGAAGCTTGCATTTTGAAGATTTTGTAGAGAAGTAAACATGAGGTCATAGGAGCTCTCCATGCAGACCCAGGAGTTTATTAAAGCAAAGAAGTGGAGTATTCTTGAATGGCAAAGTCAGTCACCTGATCTGAACCCAATAGAGCATGAACTTCAGACAGAAAGGCCCACAAACAGCAACTGAAAACCACTGCAGTAAAGGCCTGGCAGAGCATTAAAAAGGAGGAAACACAGCATCTGGTGATGTCCATGAGTTCAAGACTTCAGGCAGTCATAACCAACAAAGGGTTTTGAACCAAGTATTAGAAATTAACATTTTATTTACAGTTATTTAATTTGTCCAATTACTTTTGAGCCCCTGAAAAGACGGGATTGAGTTTAAAAAATTATTTAGTTCCTCACATTTTTATGCAATCATATTGTTCAACCCAGTGAATTAAAGCTGAAAGTCTGAACTTCAACTGCATCTGAATTGTTTTGTTCAAAATCCATTGTAGTAATGTACAGAACAAAAATTAGAAAAATGTCTCTGTCCAAATATATATGGACCTAACTGTATGTGAAGATATGATGTAGTTCGAGATCAAATTTATGCCGAAATGTGACATGTGACGCTAGGGAGGCTTGTCACCACCTGCTTTTGGCTGCACCCCTCCCCCCATCTGTGCAATGGGGAGATGTAGCGGTGGCCATGTGGGCGTCCGAAGGGGCGCAGGAGCCGGGGAGTGAGGCAAGTACATTGTGTGTGAGCATATGGGGGGGGGGGTGCATTTCAAGGGTTGGATAACCCCTTTAAAGTAGCCATGGAAAAAAAAAGCTAAAAGTGGCCTCATGTTGCAGGCAGGTCAAAATTGACAGCAGGAGGGATAACAGAAGTAGGCGAGGCTAGAAATACAGTAGTGCCTGACAAAATACCATCCAAGCAGAACCAAATATCACAGTGCAGCACAAAATACTGCCCCAGCAGAAACAGATACCACAGTTTAGCACATAATACCACCACAGCAGAACCAAATACCACAGTGCAGCACAAAATACTGCCCCAGCAGAACCAAATACCACAGTGCAGCACATATACAGCCACAGCAGAAACAGATACCACAGTTTAGCACATAATACAACCCCAGCAGAACCAAATACCACAGTGCAGCACAAAATACTGCCCCAGCAGAACCAAATACCCCAGTGCAGCACAAAATACTGCCCCAGCAGAACCAAATACCACAGTGCAGCACAAAATACTGCCCCGGCAGAACCAAATACCACAGTGCAGCACAAATACAGCCCCAGAAGAAACAGATACCACAGTTTAGCACATAATACCACCCCAGCAGAACCAAATACCACAGTGCAGCACAAAATACCACCCCAGCAGAACCAAATACCACAGTGCAGCACAAAATACTGCCCCAGCAGAACCAAATACCACAGTGCAGCACAAAATACTGCCCCGGCAGAACCAAATACCACAGTGCAGCACAAATACAGCCCCAGAAGAAACAGATACCACAGTTTAGCACATAATACCACCCCAGCAGAACCAAATACCACAGTGCAGCACAAATACTGCCCCAGCAGAACCAAATACCACAGCGCAGCACAAAATACTGCCCCAGCAAAACCAAATACCACAGCGCAGCACAAAATACTGCCCCAGCAGAACCAAATACCACAGTGCAGCACAAATACAGCCCCAGAAGAAACAGATACCACAGTTTAGCACATAATACCACCCCAGCAGAACCAAATACCACAGTGCAGCACAAAATACTGCCCCGGCAGAACCAAATACCACAGCGCAGCACAAAATACTGCCCCAGCAAAACTAAATACCACAGCACAGCACAAAATACTGCCCCAGCAGAACCAAATACCACAGTGCAGCACAAAATACTGCCCCAGCAGAACCAAATGCCACAGTGCAGCACAAAATACTGCCCTAGCAGAACCAAATACCACAGTGCAGAACAAAATGCCATCGGCAGAACCAAATACCATAGTGCAGTACAATATACTTTCTCTCGGAAACTAAATACCACAGTGCAGCACAAATTACTGTCGCCCATCCCACAGTACGAAGCTGTATCATCGCTCTAAGGATGGAAATATAAATTCAGGAGGTCACCTGCAGCCATTGGCCAGGTGCATAAGTGCTTGATGCTCCTATATTATATACCTTGTTGATGGCCAAGAGGACGGTTTAAGTGGCCCCCTGGGAATCGGCGTACGGGAAAATTTCCTTGTAAGGTCTATGGCCAATCTGCTCGTGAGTCGTGCCCCCTAAGCCAGTCACAAAGCCACTATAGCAACCACAATGCCTCCCCCTTGCCAGCCATAACGCCTTTAATAGCCCCTGTGCTAGCCAAGATACTTTCTCTTTGACAAGTAATAATAGCAATGAAGGAGACATAGAGCTGCTGTACTGGCATACATGTAAACCACCTATGAATTCCCTCCATTCTCATGAACGGTAGGGGGCATTTACAAAATAGGAAAACCCTGTAAGAAAATGTGTGTACAGTATTTAGTGGTAACATAGAGACCTCTAGTGGTAAATTTAAATACTATATCTGTAGCTTAGAAACTCTTGCAACAATAAACTGTGAACTGGACCGCGGGCTTCACAGAGGATTAGTACATAAAATGAGAATAAAATGTGTATCATTTTTTAAATAAAAAAGGACAGACAAAAGGGTTGTTCTACTCACATTCGGCATATAAGGCGAACATATGGCACTGACATATGCAATTGTATGCTATGACAAAGGCAATGATAATACCTAGTCAATGTATTTATACATTTCCAGGAGGAATAATAATAGTGGGGTGGCATTGTATTTAGGTAGTTTGTTTTTGAATCCATATTTACTGTATGTTATGACCTTGATTCTGGTGCTGTATTTATGTTATAAACTTGCTTATGGTACAATATTGATGTACTGCTGGTTAATGGTGCTGTACTTTCAGTTTGGTTATGGTCAGCGGTGCACCTAGCCTTTCTGCTGCCTGAGACGAAAACTGAAACGGCACAGTGATACAAAAACATTCTCTTGTCTCTGCAGAGTTGACAAAAAGACATCTTAGTTTCCTTCTTTTCCATCCTCCTCTCACCTTCTGAACAACCCACCCTGCCATTTCTAATACTGTCAGTGATATAACTTAAAGGGAACCTGTCATCTCCGAAACACCCCCTGAACTAGAGTAAGCGGTATATAGTGTAAGTGATGCTGAATCCGAATATGTAAGTTTTATCTTCATACTCACTTTCATTCCGACGCTGTGCTCCCACAAACCGGCTGTAAAATGCATTGAGAGGACTCTTCTTTGAGTCCTCTCCATTATGTGAGTGAGCACCGGAGTCCACTGAGTGCATTTTACTGCAGGTTTGTGGGAGCACAACATCAGAATGGAAGCGAGTATGAAGATAAAACTTACATATTCGGATTCAGCATCACTTACACTATACAAACCTTACTCTAGTTCAGGGGGTGTTTCGGAGATGACAGGTTCCCTTTAAGTTCTATGGGCCCCAGGTCAAACTTTGGATTGGGGCCCCCCACTCCTATTACCCGCCCCCTTCCCACTGCCATTATAGGAATGCGTTGTAGTACAATATGTATATATATATATATATATATATATATGTATATATATATATATATATATATATATATATATATATATATATATGTACCTCAATGTATATATTCCATTTTTTGCCCCCTCTCTCAATGTATATATTCAATCTTTTGCCCCCTCTCTCAATGTATATATTTCATTTTTTTGCCCCCTCTCTCAATGTATATATTTCATTTTTGGCCCCCTCTCTCAATGTATATATTTCATTTTTTGCCCCCTCTCTCAATGTATATATTTCATTTTTGGCCCCCTCTCTCAATGTATATATTTCATTTTTGGCCCCTCTCTCAATGTATATATTCAATCTTTTTGCCCCTCTCTCAATGTATATATTTCATTTTTGGCCCCCTCTCTCAATGTATATATTCAATCTTTTTGCCCCCTCTCTCAATGTATATATTTCATTTTTTGCCCCCTCTCTCAATGTATATATTTCATTTTTTTGCCCCCCTCTCAATGTATATATTTCTTTTTTTGCCCCCTCTCTCAATGTATATATTTCATTTTTTTTGCCCCCTCTCTCAATGTATATATTTCTTTTTTTGCCCCCTCTCTCAATGTATATATTTCTTTTTTTTGCCCCCTCTCTCAATGTATATATTTCATTTTTTTGCCCCCTCTCTCAATGTATATATTTCTTTTTTTTGCCCCCTCTCTCAATGTATATATTTCATTTTTTTGCCCCCTCTCTCAATGTATATATTTAATTTTTTTTGCCCCCTCTCTCAATGTATATATTTCTTTTTTTGCCCCCTCTCTCAATGTATATATTTCATTTTTGCCCTCTCTCTCAATGTATATATTTCATTTTTGGCCCCCTCTCTCAATGTATATATTTCATTTTTTTGCCCCCTCTCTCAATGTATATATTTCATTTTTGGCCCCCTCTCTCAATGTATATATTCAATCTTTTTGCCCCCTCTCTCAATGTATATATTTCATTTTTGGCCCCCTCTCTTAATGTATATATTTCATTTTTTTGCCCCCCTCTCAATGTATATATTTCATTTTTTGCCCCCTCACTCAATGTATATATTTCTTTTTTTGCCCCCTCTCTCAGTGTATATATTTCATTTTTTGCCCCCTCTCTCAATGTATATATTTCTTTTTTTTGCCCCCTCTCTCAATGTATATATTTCATTTTTTGCCCCCTCTCTCAATGTATATATTTCTCTTTTTTGCCCCCTCTCTCAATGTATATATTTCTCTTTTTTTGCTCCCTCTCTCAATGTATATATTTCTTTTTTTGCCCCCCTCTCTCAATGTATATATTTCTTTTTTTGGCCTCCTGTATATTTAATTTTGCCCCTGAGTAATTAATGTTTTGCTGCCAGACTGCCATCATTGCCGCACCCTGCACTCATATGGCCGGCACGGGCCCCCCTTTCTTAATCCAGAGTAGTTTACTGAGTGCCAATTAATTGCCGCCACTGCCAGGTGCCCCCTCTTCCCCAGTATAAAACTGGTGTGCACATGCATAAAAAAAAAAAAACAACTTACCTATTCTGACTGTTCTGCTCCCTCCGTCGGAGCAATGCCATCATACCCTCTTTGCGCACCGCGTCATTCTGTCATCCTGTGATCCTGCAAGACCCGTGACCTCAGCGCCGGCTCCTGCACTGTCACAGAATGAATTATGACACTGTGTGAGTCTGCTGGCGAGAGGGTATGGGTGGGTTCGGGAATGGGTTTTGTTGGGGATGTGCGCAGTAGCGCAGCTGGCCAGCTGCACTGGCAAATTAACTAAGCCCCGACTGGACATTAAAAGCACTTGCAGGGCTGTGGGCCCCCCACCAACCTCCACCAACCAACCCTCCGCGACCACGATCGTTATGCCCTTGCCCACTGTGCTTCCCAATACTATACTGCAGAAACAGATAATTCCCCTGAAAATACTAGTACCACACAAATATTTACCCTCAATAATTATTTGCACACAGTGCCCTAAAAAATAGCTGTGCACATCAAATAGTTACCCTGAAACCTATAGTACCGTAAACATAGTGTCCTCCAAAAATAATTGTGCTAAGTTGATACTGTGCCAGAGTGCCTCCCAATATAACAGTCCCCCCAAAAGTTCCACCAATAGTAATAATTCTCTGCCAGAGTAACAGTGCACCCAATAGTAATAATGTCCCTCTTTTGCCCCCAGAAGTAATAATTCCCTCTATAATGTGTGCCTGTACATAAACTGACCCCTTATAATGTTTATATCACAGATTCTGGTCAGTAAGACACCAGACAGTCCAATAACATCTATAAGATGGAACTATTTCTACTAAATCACAGGAAGAGCCATCTCAAATAAAATATAACTTTTATTCATATGCATAAAAAATGATGATATTGTGTATATAAAAGTGCAAAACAAAAATCGACAATCCACTGCCGTCTATAGGAGGGTTAGGGGCAATGTAGGTATACTGTTTGAGGAAAAGGGGAAAACCCTAAACTCAGCCCTATTTTATTGTGCCCTACCTATAAATGGAACAGCCGCCCCGACAGGGGCGATCCCGTGTCTCGTGCCTCCTAATGTCCCTTTTGAGGCCCTAACACAGCGGAAACCACCACCAACCTAATATTACTTGCACAACTCCACTATAAGTGACTATATATACAGAAAAACAAAAAAAGGAACACGAAAAATATATATACTGTGAGGCAGTGACAGGCCTCACGCTTCATAGAGGTCTGGAGGGGGTGGATATTCCAGTCCACATCCCTATTCCACCACAGGTGAGGCCACCTGGGTGTAATTACTGCTGTGATAATCCAGCCCTCAGTGTCAGTCTAGGCAGAGGAGACAGGCTGAGGAGGCCTGAGAGGTTAGAGCCGGCGGAGGCTCTGTGTGTGTGGTCTCAGCCAGGAGGGCTGAGGGGCCACAAGGCTCTGTGTAGCCTGGAAGTTTGGGGGGCCCCGTGACCCTAGGAGAAGAGGGTCCCACGGTCACAGTCTGGAGGACTAGTGGACCATCTCCCCCCAAAGGTACGGTTGGAGTCACAGCCAGGAGGCTGCTGGACTGAACGGCTGAAGAAGCCGCACTTAAAAGCTGTGTGTGAACAGTGTCTTTGTTTAGGTGAGTTAGCTGAACTATGTTTAGTCAGAGCCCAGCCGGGCAGGTGTTGTTTTTATGATTTGTTTTGGTGTGCTGGTGCCAATAAAACTGAGTTGGACCTGAAAATCCCCGTGTTATGAAGATATTGTGTGATGTCGACCCCCCTGAGAGGATATGATCCCTTACAATACAAATAGATGTTGCCAACGTATATAAATGGATGCTGTAGTATCAAAACTTGCTACACTATGCAAATAATGGACATCAAATAAACTCCAGCATCACAACAAATATAGATAGAATCAAGATACCAATAACCAGAGGATAGCAAACTGGCTAATCAGTCTTAATGACGCAGTTGAGATGTATAATTCCCCATGTCCCAACGCGTTTCGCCGTTGTCACTGGCTCCTCAGGGGACTCATGACGTATGGGAAACTTGTTCCCTTTCACCACATCAGTCTTATAAAAAGACACATTGTTTCAATCAATTAATACAACATCCAATTTTCATGATAAGGTAAATACAAATGTTTAACTGTATATAACTCCAATCCAGTAAGATAATATAATACGGTATTGGGGCATAGATATCTCTGCATTCAACTGTAAAACAGATTGCCACAACACAATAGAAGTGTGTCCATATTATACATGTAATTGCATAATGCTGTGAAATTATGCACTCTTACTATGATGTCTATAGCACCACTAGATCAAGACACCAATGCACAAAGTGGTCAAAGGCTCCATATATATGAGCCAAACATCCTTGGTGTCAGGGGGATTATACTTGCATATCCACGTGGACAACCAAAAACGTACATCACAGGTTGCTGGTATTGGCCCCTTCCAAGGGCTTGGACTGGATACACGATGCCACGCTTATGTGTAGGTCCGTGCGGTGACAGGAGAAGCAGGGGGGGGCTATTCCGTTTATAGGTAGGGCACAATAAAATAGGGCTGAGTTAAGGGTTTTCCCCTTTTCCTCAAACAGTATACCTACATTGCTCCTAAACCTGCTATAGACGGCAGTGGATTGTCGATTTTTGTTTTGCACTTTTATATACACAATATCATAATTTTTTATGCATATGAATAAAAGTTATATTTTATTTGAGATGGCTCTTCCTGTCCCTTATAATGTTTGCCAGTAAAATAATTCCCCCTTGCAATGTGTGCCAGTACAAAAATGCTCCCTTATGACACATGCCAGTGCAAAAAAATAAACAAACCCCTTTTAAACGCCCCCCCCCCCCCACACACACACACACACCTCATTGTGGCCTAACAGCATGCTGCAAAGTAAAAATAATAAACTCAAATAATTACCTCTGTTCTGCTGTCAGTGATGCACTGCAAGACACAGACCTTTTTTTAGTCTGTGCCCTGAGCTCTGTGCAGCCCAATTCAGGCAGCGCGATAATGATGGTACTGGCCTCTGATATGATACAGGAACTAGGACTAAAGCCTATTAGAAGAAACAGTGGGCAAGGGAGACTTCCCTCTCCTGTCTCGTCGCTACACTCAACTGTATTGCTGTCCTGAGTTGAATATGTATATAATTTCCACAATGGAAGCACTCATTCCTCATGGCCCTTCCGCTGCCCCCCTCTTGCCCCTACCTGGTGCTGCCTGAGGCAACTGCCTCACCTTGCCTCATTGGCGGTGCACGCTTGGTTATGGTACTTTATGTTCTGGTACAGTGTTTATGTAGTGAGTATGTTTCTGGTGCTATGTTTATGTTATGACTATGAGCTTTCTTCTGGTGCTGTATTAACGTGTAACAACTTTATTAAAAAGTATTCTGAAAGCACTATAATTCATTTTTGTAATATATATTATTTATTTTTACCATTTTACTGACAAAATAGGCATCTAAAGGTCAGAGTGCCTACAGCACTTTGGAATCCATACACTTGTACACTGCTGACATGTACAGTCATGGCCAAAAGTTTTGAGAATGACACAAATATTATATTTTCACATGATCTGCTGCCCTCTGGTTTTTATGTGTGTTTGTCAGATGTTTTTATCACATACAGAAATATAATTGCAATCATATTATGAGTAACAAAAGCTTATATTGACAGTTAGAATGAGTTAATGCAGCAAGTCAATATTTGCAGTGTTGACCCTTCTTCTTCAGGACCTCTGCAATTCTCCCTGGCATGCTCTCAATCAACTTCTGGACCAAATCCTGACTGATAGCAGTCCATTCTTGCACATCAATGCTTGCATTTTGTCAGAATTTGTAGGTTTTTGTTTGTCCCATCTCTTGATGATTGACCACAAGTTCTCAATGGGATTAAGATCTGGGGAGTTTCCAGGCCATGGACCCAAAATCTCTATGTTTTGTTCCCTGAGCCATTTAGTTATCACCTTTGCTTTATGGCAAGGTGCTCCATCATGCTGGAAAAGGCATTGTTGATCGCCAAACTGCTCTTGGACGGTTGGGAGAAGTTGCTCTCGGACGACATTCTGGTACCATTCTTTATTCATGGCTGTGTTTTTAAGCAAGTGTGACTGTGAGAGAGCCGATTCCCTTGGCTGAGAAGCAACCCCACACATGAATGGTTTCTGGATGCTTTACAGTTGGCATGAGACAAGACTGGTGGTAGCGCTCACCTCGTCTTCTCCGAATAAGCTGTTTTCCAGATGTCCCAAACAATCGAAAAGGGGATTCATCAGAGAAAATGACTTTACCCCAGTACTCAGCAGTTCACTCCCTGTACCTTTTGCAGAATATCAGTCTGTCCCTGATGTTTTTTCTGGAGAGAAGTGGCTTCTTTGCTGCCCTCCTTGAGACCAGGCCTTGCTCCAAGAGTCTCCGCCTCACAGTGCGTGCAGATGCACTCACACCTGCCTGCTGCCATTCCTGAGCAAGCTCTGCACTGCTGGTAGCCCGATCCCACAGCTGAAACACTTTTAAGAGACGGTCCTGGCGCTTGCTGGTCTTTCTTGGGTGCCCTGGAGCCTTTTTGGCAACAATGGAACCTCTCTCCTTGAAGTTCTTGATGATGCGATAGATTGTTGACTGAGGTGCAATCTTTCTAGCTGTGATACTCTTCCCTGTTAGGCCATTTTTGTGCAGTGCAATGATGACTACACGTGTTTCTTTAGAGATAACCATGGTTAACAGAAGAGAAACAACGATGCCAAGCACCAGCCTCCTTTTAAAGTGTCCAGTGGTGTTATTCTTACTTAATCATGACAGATTGATCTCCAGCCCTGTCCTCATCAACACCCACACCTGTGTTAATGGAGCAATCACTGAAACAATGTTAGCTAGTCCTTTTAAGGCAGGGCTGCAATGATGTTAAAATGTGTTTTGGGGGATAAAGTTCATTTTCTAGGCAAATATTGACTTTGCAACTAATTGCTGTTAAGCTGATCACTCTTTATAACATTCTGGAGTATATGCAAATTGCCATTTTAAAAACTGAAGCAGTAGACTTTGTAAAAATTTATATTTGTATCATTCTCAAAACTTTTGGCCATGACTGTATGTGGTGTACAGATTTCACTGCACTACAGGTACAGGGGCCACAGTGAGTGCGGTACAGGCAGGAGCACACATTGTCCGATCCCCTCAGCTGAAGCCTTGTATAGGGTCCCCTGCTCTGATGTGCTTTGCATAGCTTTTAACGGAGCGGGCACAAGCAGGACCAGTAACATGCTGTACGGAGCTCCTTCCGGTGCCTGCGCAGCTCAGCTGAAGCCTGGCATAGCATATTGGTGCAGGAGACCAATGTGCTATACCAGGCTTCAGCTGAAGGGGAGTGAGCAGGAGCAGCAATGTGTGATCCTGCAGTACAGCGCTCACTGTGGCTCCTGTGCCTGCAATACAAATTTCAAAGCGTCCTGAACTTCAAATGACTGTCAGATGAGATACCAGCTAGTCAGGTATCCAAGCCTCAAAGACAATGTAGAACCTCCGGCTCCAGGGGTGGCAAGTAACCAGACTAGCTAGCATCTTTGTATAGCCAGATCTACTTATGTTTGGGACTTTGATCCAACTGTCCATCCCATAACTATGCTGCTTTATTGTGCATGCAGGACAGTATCTTATATCCTTATGATAGTAACATAGTAACATAGTTTATAAGGCCGAAAAAAGACATCTGTCCATCCAGTTCGGCCTGTTTTCCTACAAGTTGATCCAGAGGAAGGCAAAAAAACCCTGTAGAAGGTAGAAGCCAGTTTTCCCCACTTTAGGGAAAAAAATTCCTTCCCGACTCCAATCAGGCAATCAGAATTACTCCCTCGATCAACAACCCCTCTCTAGTAACTATAACCTGTAATATTATTACCCTCCAAAAATACATCCAGGCCCCTCTTGAACTCTTTTAGTGAACTTACCATCACCACCTCCTGAGGCAGAGAGTTCCATAGTCTCACTGCTCTTACCGTAAAGAATCCTCTTCTATGTTTGTGTACAAACCTTCTTTCCTCCAGACGCAGAGGATGTCCCCTCGTCACAGTCACAGTCCTGGGGATAAATAGATCGTGGGAGAGATCTCTGTACTGACCCTGATATATTTATACATAGTTATTAGATCTCCCCTCAGTCGTCTTTTTTCTAAAGTGAATAAGCCTAATTTTGATAATCTTTCTGGGTACTGTAGTCCACCCATTCCAGTTATTACTTTAGTTGCCCTCCTCTGAACCCTCTCCAGCTCTGCTATGTCTGCCTTGTTCACAGGAGCCCAGAACTGTACACAGTACTCCATGTGTGGTCTGACTAGTGATTTGTAAAGTGGCAGGACTATGTTCTCATCACGGGCATCTATGCCTCTTTTGATGCAGCCCATTATCTTATTGGCCTTGGCAGCAGCTGTCTGACACTGGTTTCTGCAGCTTAGATTTCTGTTCACTAAAATTCCTAGGTCCTTTTCTATGTCAGAGTTACCCAGTATTTTACCATTTAGTATGTACTGGTGACTTGCATTATTCCTTCCCATATGCATAACTTTACATTTGTCAGTGTTAAACCTCATCTGCCACTTCTCTGCCCAAGCCTCCAGTCTATCCAGATCCATCTGTAGCAGTGTACTGTCCTCTTCTGTGTTAATTACTTTACACAGTTTAGTGTCATCTGCAAAAATTGATATTTTACTGTGCAAGCCTTCTACAAGATCATTAATAAATATATTGAAGAGAATAGGGCCCAATACTGACCCCTGTGGTACCCCACTAGTGACAGTGACCCAATCTGAGTATGTACCGTTAATAACCACCCTCTGTTTTCTATCACTGAGCCAGTTACTTACCCACATACAGACATTTTCTCCCAGGCCAAGCATTCTCATCTTATATACTAACCTTTTATGTGGTACAGTGTCAAATGCTTTGGAGAAGTCCAGATATACGACATCCATTGATTCGCTGCGGTCTAGTCTAGAACTTACCTCCTCATAGAAACTGATTAAATTGGTTTGACATGACCGATCCCTCATGAAGCCATGCTGATATGGAGTAATTTGCTTATTTTCATTGAGGTACTCCAAGATAGCATCTCTTAGAAAACCCTCAAACAGTTTACCCACGACAGATGTTAAACTTACCGGCCTATAGTTCCCGGGCTCTGTTTTTGGACCCTTTTTGAATATTGGAACTGTTAGGGCAGATATACATTATTCTATAAATTGGTAATGAGGAAATACTGAGTTTCCCATGTTCAGACATCTGGACATATATCTTGGCTGTCATGGTACAGACAGTGTGCTATTGTATTCTACTTAAACTATGCAATTTTAAGATGGTCTCTACATCCTGGATTCGTCTGCAAAGATCTACACTGAGTGCAAAGATCTACACTGAGTGCAAAGATCTACACTGAGTGCAAAGGTCTACACCGAGTGCAAAATTCTACACCATTACAGAAGGCAGCCAATGGGACATCTCCACATGAGTGTCTAGAAGAACAAAGACTATATGTGTTTAACTCTTACTGGCTTGTTGGGAAATGTCCTGCCTCTCTTCCTGTGTATAATACGTTTGGTAATAAACTGAGTCAGCTCCAGACCACCTGAGAGCCCTGACGTGAGGATGACTCCAAACTGATATTTGTGTCCGTCTTGAGTTATTGAGTGCGCACCACGTCTGACAATTAGGACAGCCGATCTGATCTCCTACGAACCCATTGAGTTCTCCCCTCAACAGCTTGGTGCTCCAGGTGAGGCCCTCAAAAAGGAGCACCATACCCTGATATCCGAAGGTAGTCGACATCTCCGAAATTCCTGTCTCCCGAAATTGAGGCTTGATCAACCTCCATGATCACGGTAAGTTTTCATATACATTGTATGTGATAATTTGCCTGTGATTCGAGGGACGTGGGACAGAGGAGACTAGACTTACGGGTACTGTGGGTGAGTCCATAGTGACCGGACTGAAGGGTGGTCTCCGCTGAGGGTCCGAACTTAGATAAAGTATATAGAAGGTCACTAAGAGGACTCAGATCGGTTGCATAGGGACCCAGACTGACAGCTCTGTGGTAACCTCAATAGGGAGTAGCCCGAGAGTTACCTTTAATAAGTAAGTAGTAGAGATAGTGTAGTGAGTGACGGTGTAGTCACGGTAGGACGCGCTGAGCGGTGCTTATCACGCCCATTGAGCGAATCTCCCCAGGATCGAAGACGGCGAGGTTGCAAAGCGATTGCGATCGGGAACCTATGATTTATTATTTATGATTTATGATTTATGATTTATTATTTATGATTTATGATTCATAACTTCCCTCCCTTCTTGGTGGATTGAAGATAAGGGGTTCAGATCAATAGGTGGCCATATTGATAAGGCGTCATGTTTTTGTTTAAAAAGAAGCCCAACTTTCGTGTTGGAGCTTCTAGGGCTGTCAGTCTGGTAGAACAAAGAGAAGGAAAAAGATGTGAAAAATGCAAAGGAGTTGCTTCAAGAGATAAAAGAGCCCAAGTGTCTACCATCAGAAAGGCACTTGTGTTTAGAAATAAACTGTTTAAGTTTTGTTGAACCTAATGCTATGTGGGTGTTCAAATAGGAAAGATCTGTGACCATAGCATTAGAGGTTAGAACAGTAATGAAAAGAATAAGCATTGTAACCTAGTGTGGGCCAATATGGCTAGCACTAAGAAGATATGTTGGCAATAAAGTATTGTCTGGTTGCTGTGGAAAGTTGAAACTGTTTGAAGAAGGTTTGAAGTAGGTTGAACCTTGAACAATACCCATAGCTAAATAGATGATGGTATTGTATAAGCCTTATCCCCCAACTAGTCTGCTGTTTGTTGAAGTTTCAGGAAAGCTGGATGAATCCTAGAGAGATAAGAGTCAGGACAGGGGGGGCTGATGGTTGTGATGGGCTGATTCCACCCCCCCAGACTTAGCCCAGTCTGCTCAACAAACATTCCTTAGATAAGAGCAAGAGGGACTATGGAAAAGGGAGGGGTGTGAGGAGGAGGCAAGAATTTGTAAGTGACTTAAGGTTTAGAAGTGTTCCTTTGTTGTTGCTGTAGATTGGTTATATATCTGACACAGAAGAGTGAAGATCAATTAATAACTTTTCTTTTTCTCTTCCTAGCAGCTTATAAATGTGCAAGAGCCAAGACAATAGTTTATGTGCCTAGTGTGGTGTGGTTTTCTGTGAGTGTATCTGTATTCAGGAAGCTGTGTGGATGGGAGTCGACTCATTCAGTGGAATGTGAATGCATGCAGCTTGAGGTTGTAGTTGTGTGGAATATGTTTGAAGGTGTGAAGACTGAATGGATGCTTCAGCAGACTGTGTGGGAAATGGTGTATGGAGTATAATG
>ONZH01011734.1:0-16668 GCA_900303285.1 Rhinella marina | reverse complement strand
GGGGGCTGATTTTTTAGCTGCCCTCACAGTATGCACACTGCGCATAGTTTGGCATTGGCACTCTTATTTATTAGAGGTTTTGATATTGTTGTCCTCAATAGATCATCAATGATTCTAGTGAATCATGGTCACTGCATAGGGTATGGCACTGAGTGCTTCTGGCTTTGTACACTGTTAGTTCCATTGACCACAGCTCCTGCTAGCAGCAAATTGGGGAGTTTTCTGGGTGCCGGATGCCCACCGATCTGATACTGGTAATCTAATCTAAATGATAGGTCGTCAATATCTAAAGGACTCTTTAATCTGTTCAGTTGTCAGGAAGGAAGCCATCTTAATACCTGATGAACGAGTGCTTCACTCATCCAACAGATAATCGGTGGCACCTTTACGCCAACAGATCATTGCTAAGGAGCATTTGTATGAATGCTTGTTAGCGTTGGTCTACCCGATGCAGGCAGTGTAAAGGGGCCATAAGTCCTGGATGGCCGTGGGAAAAGTACTTAACTGTTCCTGCAGAAGTGGAAGGGGAGGGCTGCTTTAGCTGCTGATATCTCCTGAATGGTAGCAACTAAACACATGGTCTTGTTTGAAAGCTGGCATTCCAGGCTTTCATACAAGACTAAAGTGACAGTAAAACCTACTTTTACTTTTACTTTCAGCTGTATTCACTGCATCCCAGTGATATATTCCCATGTAGTGAACATATTGCTGTCATTATGGTATTGTCTGAAAGTTTGGAATGCCAGCTTTCAAACAATACAAATACCAAACCAGAGATATGAGCAGCTAAAGCAGGCGCCCCCTCCCCTTCAGTCTATAGGAAAATGAGGAAGCAGTTGCAGAGCTGACAGGCTGCAGGAGGAAAGGAAAAATGGTTAAAAAATATATAGAAATGTGGTATTATCATCACTGTAGTGACCCACATAATAAAATTGTTGTTTTTACCACACAGTGAACGCGGTAAATAAATTCCACAAAATAATGTTAAAATTGCAGTTTTTTTATCTTTCTCCCTAAAAATAAAATAATAAAAGTTATTTACTACAATATATATACCGTATATGCCGGCGTATAAGACGACTGGGCGTATAAGACGACCCCCAACTTCTGCCCTAAAAATATAGAATTTGGTATATACTCACTGTATAAGACTACCCCTCTCCCAAATGAAAAAAAGTCTGCTTTGATTTCAACATGTTAATTTTAATTCAAATGCATATGACATGCAGGTACTGTATATAGCAGCAAAACTGTCACTTATAAACATAAGGTTGTTTCAAACATGTACGGTAAAGCTAAAACTTTGCAAAACAAACAAGAGAGCAAGTGCCTGGTGATCATAACTGTAAGCTGCGATATTGTAACAGGTCTTGCTGGCATGACAGTTTCCCTTTAAAAGCCTTCAAAATCCTCCTGAGAATATAGAGAATAGTATGCTACTTCAGTATGCTAAGAGCAGGGGGCCGCACTGTGTGAGGTATAACCAATAGGATTAGTGCAGGGGCGGGGAGTCACCGGGAGGAGAAGTGGGGCGGGGTCGGCACTTATTGTAGCAATATGCACACTTACACCAGCATGTAAGCTCTTCATTAATATCACAGCATGGATGCGAGGTGAATCTGGCGTTACTGCACCGCCAGCTTTCCCCTCGCATCCATGCTGTGATATTAATGAAGATCCGACATGCTTCTGTAAGTGCCGCCTGTGACCCCCAGCTCTGTGACGCCGACCGCTGTGACGGGGCGGCTGCATTAGCATACAGCGCGCGCCCCCGTCAGCGCGTACTAAGCCTCTTCTAATGACTGTGAGAGGCGGACTGCCGCGCATGCGCGGCGGTCCCAGGAAGCGGCTCTCTACGCGCTGACGGGGAAAAAAAAAAACACCTCACACAAGTGCGGCCCCCGTATATCCGGCGTATAAGACGACCCCCCACTGTAGCCATTATTTTAAGGGTTAAAAAGTAGTCTTATACGCCAGTATATACTGTACCCCAAAATGGTTTCTAAAAAAACAACAACTAATCTATGAAACTGGCTGACCTGTTGTGTGTACACTTGGCATCTAAAGACATCTGTGTTGGTCCCATGTTCATATGTGCCTGCATTGTGAAGAAAAATGAAGTTTTAATATATGCAACTGAGCCTCTAGGAGCAATGGGGGCGTTACCATTACAGCTAGAGGGTCTGCTCTCTTTGCAACTGCTACACCCTCTGTACTTTGATTGACAGGGCCAGGTAGTGAAAATGTCATCATGCCTAAAGTGGAGGCGGCACAGCAGTTGCAGAGAGAACAGATCCTCTAAGTGTAATGGCAACGCCCCTCGTTGCACCTAGAGTCTCATGTGCATATATTAAAACTTCATTTTTCTCAGTAATGCAGGCACATATGAACATGGGACCAACAAAGATGCCTTCAGCTGCCAGGTGCATATGAGGTCAGCCAGTTTCATAGGTACAATCCTGCTGACAGATGCCCTTTAGCTACTTTCTGCCTGGCAGCCCTACTTTATTAGGCACTACTGTTATATCTGCAGCAAGATTTCGTAGAAATACAAAGCACAGCATGGGGTAAATGTGATGTTCTAGTACCGGGGTCTGCTTGCCACGGTATCTTAATGTGCTGCAGATGGTATCAAAGGGTGTTACTGGCAGAGGAAAGGTGACAGACGGGCTCACCATTATTACCAGCCAGAATGCCTGTGTGTCTGTCACACCTTGTCAGTTTTTTCGATTTTGTTCATGCTTAGAAATTTACAAGCAAAGTAAGGATATCTGAGATCCACACAGGGGTACTAACACGGCATGGGGTCCACTATAGTAGGCAGTCATTGCCATTATGTAGGTAAGTTACCAATACTTGGATTCACTGTGAAACTGAATGTACGTCATTCTGAATAATTACTGAAAAATGGTTATTTGAAGGGATTTTATGGTTGTGGCAAGTATATAAGATAATATATATATATATATATATATATATATATATATATATATATTATAATGAAAAATTATTTCTGTGCCAAATCCTCACATTTTCAAGCTCTCTGCTTGCAGTTCTTCATTTGGAATCTTTAGTGTTTACTTCCATTGGATAGAAATCTATTCTGATCAGGTAATGGTCGGTCACTAGACTAAGCTCTCTTACCTAGTTTTTATACATGTTAGAGGCATTTAACAGTATTTCTCCAGATGCTGACTAGTCCACCCTTACCTTTGCTTGAATTTGTTTAGGGACTTCCTACTAAACAAATTAAACCCTCAATAGGTGGCAATTCACAGTAAGACCACTTGGTGGCCACACATAGACAGATGAAGTTTAGATATCTTGTGACATTATTTCGTAAAATCAAGTTGTTGTTTTTTTAAGCTGGTCATCTCAGCCAAATATCTTGGGATATGCTGAGCCAAGATGAAAGTTATGGAAGGGCACATCTCTATACTTCCAATATGTCCATAAGCGTGTGCACAGCATACGCCTTTGGCATATTCTGAGCCGGTTTGTTTTTTGCATATCTTTTTTCACTGTACTGTAATAAGAAAGTGTTGTCTACTACAGTTTCTTAAATAAAGGACACAGCAATAAAATACAAACCTAAAATATATTGTACTGCCATGTAGTCCACCATACAGAATACATGGCAGCCTTCCACCAGAAGTATATTCAGGGAGAATCTCCTGATATACACCTTTGACTTAGGCTCGAAATCAGATGTGAACGGAGCCAACTGTAACAAACTGTGAGCACATGTCCATTACATAACCAAAACAAATTTTAGATCCAACAGAAGTAAACAATAAAGGCCCCTATTATTATAAAGGCGTTTCCAGGACTTAGATATTGATGACCTAACCTAAGAATAGGTCATCAATATCATATTGGCGGGGGTCCAACTCCTGGTCCCCCCCGCTGATCAGCTGGATGAAGGAAAGGCCGCTCCGTACGAGCCCAGCCTTCCCTTTATTGTTTACCCACTCGCCATCTACAGCGTCCCATTAGTTTCAATGGGACACTTGTTTCTATACACTTGAATAGGAAAGATTGAAATGAATAGGATTGCTTGTAGTTTCACCATGCTCACCGCTGTGAGGTCGACGGCGAGCAGGTAAACAATAAAGTGAAGGCTGGGCTTGCACGGAGCATGGCCTTCCCTTCATCTAGCTGATTGGCTGGGGTACCGGGTGTCATAAATATTAAAATCCCGGACAACCTCTTTAAATGACTGGAAACAGAGATCTTGAAGACTGTGGAGAGTGAAGGCTCTGTTCACACCTGCTTCACAGTTACAGTCATAAAAAGAAACCAGGATGCCGTGTTGGATCAATCACTCAATGGACACCGGTGGCGACTGACAGATCCCATTGACATTAGTCTGCACAGTTAATCATCCAGCGAGCCGGGAGTGGGGATCTGATATCAGTGACCTATCCTGCAGATATGTAGGTCAACAATATCATGACACCAGAAAACTCCTTTAATTATACAAATAAGTGTCCACTATAAGTAGAAAAACATGGCTAAAACCCTTTAACTGTAACAGAATATATATGTAATATGTATATATATTAAGGTAAGCAAGAACATTTGCTCACAGTGACGTATCTACAAGGAATATTTTTCCAGACCATATGTGTCCTTGTTGTACTACATGGCACATCTCAATGTATTGTTGTCACGAGTGGTCTTGCGTCTGGAATCAGACGTTCTGCGCGGCTTTCTAAGTGACAGGTTTGACAGGCTATTCCCTGTGGTTTTGGTGCTGTTCTCCACACCCCTTTCCCTCAGCTGTTGCCGCTGGCAATTAGCTGTCTCCTACTTACCTCTTCCTCTCCCAGTATCCCTTGCGGTTTATATCTGCTACATACTGTTGAGAGTGGTGTGGATCTCGGCTGAGATCCTGTTGCTGAGTTCTACTTAAAGTTAAGTGTTTTCCCTTCCTTTGGTTATTCCTGTTTGAGTCTCCTGTTCCTCCTTACGCTTGGAGGAACAGGTTACTCTCTTGTGTCATTAGACTGCAGGGTGTTCTAGGGTTTACTCAGATTAGGTTCCTGTGTATGAGCTTTCCTACCACCCGGGTTAGTTCATACTGGTAGCCAGCTAGGGCCTAGTCTTAGGGTCCCCTGCAGGAGGTGACCAGTTCCCTGGTTTTGTCTGTTCCCATCCCTCATACGCTCGGTGTGGCTTTTCCCCCCACACCCGAGCGTGACATTTGTGTTAATTTATCTGCAGGCTGTTAAAGTGTAATCCCCCTTACTACCTCCTGATCAAACAATGTAAGGTCACAGAATGTAGAAAACACCACTAAAAATGACACCACTAAAAAAGTTTGTGAAAGCCATTTCTATGTTCACAGATGATGTAAATTATAGGGATCATTATTGCATGATTGCCTTAAGTTTCCCAGTGAACGTGCGTCACTACTTCAGAGCTATCAATCAGCAAGCTCAAAGATTTTACAGCCTGTTGAATCCTTTCTGTCATTTGTGCCACCGAAACCTCCCTGAACCAGGGTCCAGCAGCTTAACTATTGTTTTCACTTGGAGAAGAATGCTGCTTGTTGTGTACAAGATGTCGCCACTTGGGCTTACCTATTATTGGGCTATTATCCTCTGTGTGATTAAAGAAAATTTCCATGATCCAACCGCTAGATAAATTCCTTTCATGGTGAACTGGTGAACTCTGTGCCCATTTGACTTTCCAGGCTAACTTGCTCATAAGCATCATCGCTAAAGAAAATGGATATGTGTGTAGTTCCCTGTTTATATTATCCAAGTCCATGGGCACACTTCATGTAAGATTTCTTCCTTTTCAGCCCTGGTTCCCAAAATTACTATTTTGGTACACCGTTCTCTCAATTATTATATGAATGTGATAGGTTATCCAACTTTATGCACCTCTATAATCCCCTGCCGATCCAGCACAGATGCTTGGGTGGTCCCCCTGTGTTTATCAGAGTCTAATATATGACTGCTGCAGCCAATGAGTGGCTTTGTGATGATGTCAGAATTATGAGATGTGACCACTGAGGCCATCAGATTGGTAAGGGTCCAACATCCACCAGTCGCACCGATCACCTGTTTGAGGAAGCCACAGTTCTCCTTGCAACTTACCATAGCAACTGTTCTTGGTATCACAGCTCAGCCCCATTCACATGAATGGGACTGAGCTGCACCTAGGCCGTGTGAACAATGAATATGATGTCACTGGCCTAGGAAGGGGCCAAGGCTCTCACCGGGGAACCATGGGCTCTTGAAACAGCTGATTGGCGAGGATGTCGGGAGTCGGAAACCTGCCAATCTGATATTCATGACCTATCCTGAGGCTAGGTCATCAATATAAAAATTTTGGACAACCCCTTTAAGGTCATCAGAGTAGATATATATATATATATATATATATATATATATATATGTCTATATTGTTTCTCCATTCAAGCTGTGAATTTTACTTCACTTCTAAAAGTTCATGTGGTTTTATTGTACCTCAATATGCCTACTCATATGGAATCTGACCTAAACAGCCATACAGTGTACTGTCAGATACATGTAGAGGAAGACAGCTATATAATAGTCTCTGATGGCACTGCATGTAAGCCTTCAATTGAAGACTCCAACATGTGCCACCATATGTCTATAAGTGGCAGATGTCACCAAGAAGCACCTGTGTTAGAAAAATATGTACCATGTGGCATTCTGCTCAGATACAATAAAAAAGTAGAGAAATGGAAGGAACAAGCCTATTGGACGCATAATCGGGAAGAATGGCAATCTATGGATACCCTTAACAAATACACTGACCATGCACTGTAAACTTAGTGTGAACATGACCATATGGTGCTAAATGAAGACACCATACTGAAATTGAATGCCTATGGTTTTGTGGAATGGAGCTATAGAGATTGTGTGCCACTGTACAGATTCGGTGTACACAGATCATCCATGTCCATGACGTCTTGAAGAAGAAGAATCACGGTTCTCGGACATAAGATGCAAATAAATGTGATATTTTATTCCATCCAATTGTGTTTACTGCAAAATTAGCCAACATTTCAGTCCATCCCGGACCTTGTTCACGGCCTATAGTATAGCAGAGTCATGGAGGTGGATGACGTCTCCAACTTATTTGTGAAAAATAGACATATATTTGTGAATAATAGACAGATATAGGAAATAGTTCATTGCAGTAAAAATATTGTATTACTTACTTTGTATTGGTCCTGAGATCCAGCTGGCATCATATCATAGTCCAGAGCTGCATTTGTAATTCTGCTAGGTGTTACTAGAAGATGAGTAATATTTAATTGTTTACAAAGAAGCTAAACTTTTTACTGATTTTTCTTAGTTCTGTATATAAAGGTCAAAAACAGTTCACATATATTCGTAGTATATATTTGAATAGCATTTTCAGTGTTTGTGTTAGCAAACCTGACTAGGATTGGCATTGAATCACTGTCCATGCTGGTCAGTAAACTGCATGAACCAATACCTCATCCTACAAAGACTGATTGATGGTGATGTAAATGGTGCTAGTGCTGCCATGGTTTAGTTGTAGATTGGAATATTTTGAATTCTTTAAAGAGGTCAAATGACAAAAGAAAGGCTAAAAGTTTAGGAACAACAGGACAGCTTTATCATGGCAACATCATCCCAGGGACAAATATCCAAATTAGAGTTTTATGATGTCATTGTCATAAAATGCACTTCATTTTCCTTGCACACTTCTCATTTGTAGTAACTTTGCTCATCCATTGATGTAATTGAAGGTCAAATGTCTTTAGTTTCTAAATTCTTACATGTTGCTAACAGCAACCAAACTAGTGACAAATGGTAAGTATGGCATGAATTGTTACCTTGGTACTTTTAATCTTTGTGTTGTGATTGGATGGCTCATTTACCTAGGGGGATATTTCGCTAAACCATAGCAACAAATTGGACATATTCATTGTATCATTGTCTAGTTGCTATTTTGTTGTTGTAATTCCCAGGTACAATAGTTTCTGCTCAGCTACCTTCTGTTGGTACCCGGCAAAGCCCTGGCCAGGAGGGAATGTCGACTTTAGAGGATATTTTCGTTAGAATATGAGCTAGTATTATAATCTCTGCTCCAGAAGCCTGACAAAGAAGCAGGATAGTAGGGTGTAGCCGGAGAGTTGTGTCAAGCTCCCCCGTTCTTGCAAAGAGGCAGAAGGGGGCTTTTCTTGAGACAGACTATAAGATATATGCTCTACTAAAATCCTGCTGTGAGATTGCTTAGTGCTAGTTTGTGTATTTTCAACCTGTTTCTGTGTGTGCTAGATTACTTTGTGCATTTTGTGAGTATTCTTGTTTTTGGCCCAGTTTGTCCTCTTGCTTGGTACTGTGTTTGACCTCATACAGTTTAGTGACCATTCTTTTGCCTTTGCATCTCTGTAGCTTTGTCTCAACATGTTTTTGCTACTGTTATTGGATGATGCTTTGGCTTTGAGATTTGGCCGCTCTGTTTTTGACCCTGGCTAGTACAACTATTTGACCTGTCCATTCCACCTGTTAGCAGATACCTGGTGAATGCAAGTTTGGATTCCATACCACCTGCAGGAGTCACTCAGAGATAACTATATAGGTTCTCGAATGGGATCACCTCTATTGGTACAACTTTTTTGCTGTAGGCAGGGTCTCTGTAGTTACACGATTGTTGCATATTAAGTTTGCCATTTGTTACCGAACTAGGTAGCTACAGTACATCCAAGTCTGGCAGTTCAGTGCACAGATTTATCAAAGTTGTATGCTACTGTTCATGCTATTTTCATCACCTCACTTTTGTTGTTGACCACTCACATATTAAGGTGATCACCATATTGTTTGATCTCTCACAGTACACTTGATCTTGACCATGTCCTTCTATAAGTAGCCATTTTCAACATGAGCTGATGTGGTCATTTACAAGGTTTTCTGCTCTATGACTTGGAGCGGTTTACTAATAATGACACCATAAACCTAGAGGAGACAGTCAGAAGATGTGAAGTTATTACTGTGGTACATGCTATGTGATAGAGTTGGTGCATCTTTATAGATGTTAGACATATTCTCTAACTTACATCACCTCTTGGCTGGCTTACATCTAACAGTCTTTTGCCCCTAAATAGCAGTCCAGTTCATTTGGCGTATTTTACATAGATCCTTTTCTAGACACATAAAGTGTTAAGTGAGGTACAAAACCCGTGAAACTGATGTACAAAAATTACTTAACAAATTTGGCACATTCTATCTATGTCTGTTTTTGGCACAATTTGCTTTAGAATTCTGTTGGCATTTGCCACAATAAATGTACCCCACTTTGCGAAATATTTGTCTAATGCACAGTCCATTGCACCAGAGTCTTCTCTTTTGTACAGTGTATAACATGAAAAACAGCTGATCGATAGGAGCACTGAGTTTCAGAACCCCACTGATCTGATTCTAGCATACCTCCCAACTTTTGAACATCGCGAAGTAGGACAATATGTGCGTTTTTTGACCATGTCTCTAACACTGCCAAAGCATAATTACTGACCACGTTAGAACTGCAGCAGCTGGGGATCGGTTAGGTGAGTATAAGTTCCTTTATATTTTTTACAGCATGTGGAGCCCCTGGGACAATGTTTTGCTTATGCTTCAATATCCATTTTAATATTGCACATTTAAATAATGATAAATAAGTTATGGTCTAATATACAGGTAGAAACCATACAGACACTTTAATAAGGAGCAATTTATTACATTTGTTAATGCACATTTATGCATTAATTTGTGAATTCAAAAAAAGGGACATTTAAGGATCAAAATGGGACATAGGGACTTGGGTCAAAAAGAGGGACTGCCCCTCCAAAAGAGGGACACTTGGGAGGCATGTTCTAGTAACCTATTGTGAGGGTATGCCATCAATATCTGCAGCCCAGAGAACGCTAAATGTTTTCTACAATTATGGAAAAGCCAGCACACAACCAGCACAATCAATATTCTGGCAATGATAGATTTTCAGGCTTGACCTCTATGAATTAGATATAAATAACAAGTTCTCCTCTGTTTGACTCCACGTCTTGAGAAGCTGGACCTCCCATATACTGGTGTGTATAAAAGAACATAGTCAAGATATCAGAACAGCAAAAACAGCTGGCTTGTCAGTGGTCTTCTTTTAGAAAGGAATTTATCTTTTCCCAGGGTCAACGTCTTTCTTTCCTAGAAATCATAAGGAGCCATGAGTACACAGTAGATCAGCAACTTCACACTTTGCAACTTCTGGACAAGTGTCATTTATCACTAGCTGTTGTCCTTTAACTCACACTGTGTGCTTGCACTAAATAAAATAGGAGAGCATGAAATGTGACCTAACTTGTAATATACCATATGCAGACATTTGGCCCCTAACTGTGGATGTCAGTGATCACAGCTGTATCATGTAGGATACATACATTCAGCTCTATGGCCTGCTTCTGAGGAGGAATGTCCTGATATCTGAAGGGGTGCATAGTAACAGACATTGTGACATTGTCCTAATATTTGGAAGGAAATTGAGACAGACATAGTTTGCTTGCAGGATACTGACATCTCTGACAACCCTACATGATATGGTGATGTGATTAAATAAATATATCTTGAGCATATGGTTTCCTCCTAATTTTAAACCAGGTTATTTTCTATAATTTGCGAGGTCATAGGAGATTTATCTGCGCTGAATTATGTTTGCACTCCTTTGATGTCACAAGAGGCAATCAGCTATCAGTGACCATATAGTGGCAAATTATTACACTTAGTGATGAGCGAATTGATTCATACAAATCAAATTAATTAAAAAATCAGCCTCCTTGAGGAGTGAGGGGCTATTCCTGCTGCTCAAGAGACTCCTCCTCCTGATATGGCCAGAAATCTAATTTAGGTAGATGGAGAAAACACGTGCAAAACAAGTGATGTTTTGGATTATTTCCAAGATTTTTTAAAGCAACGTAATACTGACATTATTATATATATATATATATATATATATATATATATATATATATATATATATACACAGTGATCCCTCAAGATACAATGGCCTCAGGATACAATATTTTCAACATACAATAGTCTTTTCTAACCCATCGTAAGTTGAAACCAGACTCAACATACAATGTCTCAGATTTATATCCAACTAATCAAGGTCACTTCTCTGGTAAAATATTTGTATTATATGTAAGGACTTGTTTTATATGTCTTAGGTATCTGTTTATTTGTCTTAAATTACATTTTGGGGTGTTGGAACTGATTACTCAAGTTACTATGGTTTCAACATACAATGGTCATCCTGGAACCTATTAATAACTTGAGGGACACTTTATGTCAAAATACAACATATGTTAATATATCAAAATACAGCATACGTTACACAAAATTGGGTGAGACCATCATTATAAAATGGCAATTGATGATGTTATGGGCAGTGAGTGTGGACCTACTGTGAAAACTAACCAGTTTCACTTTTGGCTAGTTCTGAGGGAATGGTGGTCCCCTGTTTTTCACCCCTTAAACCTTATATAGGGGTCTGGCCTTTGCTGCAGGGGAACCACCAGGCTACTACCTCTTGTAGTAGTCCCAGTGTGATTGGCTGCTGACTCACGGGAGAAATAGAGACACTGGTGCAAAGCAAAGGGCAGAGGTCAGGGCTGGAAGAGTTTGTATAAATCTGTGGAAAAATCCAAAGGTTAGGGTTGGTGGCACAGGATCAGTTCGGGTGAACAGACACAGGTCCGCTCCGTTGGCAGAGGGTCAGGATCCAGGAAACAGGCAGTGGTCCTTACACAGGCAGACAAATAGATTATCACTCTTTACAAGCTCTAGAAACTAGCAAAATCTGTAGAGACCAATTGATTGGGAAAGGAAGTGAGGTCAGCAGTACAGCTATATAGGAGAGTTGATTAGTTCATTAGTCAAGTAGCTAACAATCTAAAAGGTTATTAACCCCTGCAGCACTGTGGGAAAAAAGTCTCTCTAATACACACACAGAAGAAGGACTTGTAGCCAGCTTGCAGCCTGCAACGTGGAACAGTCTAGGTGAGTGATGTGTGGTGCCCATGCCCACCCCGGATAGCAGGGACAACATCAGGCATGGAGCACCACCATGACACATGTCCTGTATTATGAATGAAACCTTTTAACCCATGATCTCACCCATTTACCTTGCTTGAAAATGGCTTACAATAAGCAAAAACATCTCTCTTTTGTGTGTGATAGAAAATAAAGCTGAATGAAGAGGTTATGCTGATGTCATTGTGGATTTATTTATTAACCCTTTAAGTTGTGTAAGGTTATACTTATTTCATATTTATTATTTATTGAAGACAGCTACAATTATGGTTTAATAAGCTTCAGCACATTATGGGTTATTATGGGTTATAATGTATCACTGTTCTGTTTAAGCAAACACAGCTATAAAGAAACTGTTCTAACACTGTTCTAACACTACCTCAGCCATTGTTTAATCCTTATTTCACAGCACCTTTCAAATGTTGCTTGTGCAATATGACACAGTGTTCTCCATGTTGTACCATAGTAGAAGGTGTACTTTGGTTTATCTTGGCACACAAAGGGCCCTAAACATAAGGAAGACTTTATAGGACCCAGAGTACATAAAAGGAACCTCATCTGGAGTAATCTTGGCTGGCAGAGCTAACAGAACCGAAGTGGAAGAAATACATTTTTAGTGTTAGGGAAGCATTATGTGATCATTTGGAAAAAATTCCTTGCATTCAGTTGAAATCACTGGTTATCTTCTCAGTGCTCCGGTGACGTGAGCTGCGCGGTCTTCCCACTGAGCGTTCTTATGGACTCCGCATTAAAATATAAACACTTTGGAGTCAGCTGTATGTTAGCTGAGTGATCCAGCTTTTGTGAAGGTCTACTTCCTAGATTCCACTGATGGCAGACGACATAACCATCTCTATAAAGCCTGCGAACATTTGGGAATCTTTCTACACTCTGTGCATTACGTCCCAGAATTAGATGGCAAGCCTCTGGACAGAGATTAATTGTGCAATTTTTGTTAAGGAAGGAAGCATTCTTAGTTTGTAACAATCCTACAAAGAATTCTAGAACCTTGCCAATTTAAGAAACAGTTTCCCTATCTGTCAGCGCTGGATGTAGAAGACTCCGGAGCGGTGCCCAATTTTCAATCCTCAGCCAGATTGCTGTGACAGTTACTTTCTTGCTTATTTTCTATATTTCTCAGAACGAGGGATATTTATCACCACAGAAAGTGGATTTATTGTTTTTGGCCTGTGTTCTGTAAAAAGCCATTTTGTCCACAAGGAGGAAGGATTAGATGCTTATTACATACTACTGGCCAACCACCATTCATGCTCTTCAGATATCTTACTTATTATGTTATAATTACTCAATGAAAAGTAACTTAATTGCCCATTGATACTAGTAGACTGACATTCGGGTCCTTCAGAAGCAAGCATCCTTTATAGCCATTCTGTACTCCAAGTCAAGTAGTTGACGGAGGTTATGAGTGAAGGACTCCCTTGTGTAGCTATATGATTTGTTACTGTGGACAACTTTTTTAAAAAAAATAAATCTCCCTCACTCAGTTTGAAGATATGTACAATAGATCTCTGATTATTAGTATTTCTGATTATATTAGTATCTCTGATTATTATTAGTATCTCTGATTATACTACTATAGTGAGACCTCTCCAGAACATCATCTCTTTGAGAAGACCACCCCATTATCGAAGACAGAATCCTGGGGCATATTTTAAAGGGGTTTTCCCAGATTTTGATACAGATGCCCTATCCTCTGGATTAGTCATCAGTATCTGATTGGTGAGGGTCCGACACCTGGAACCCCCACTGATCAGCTGTTTGAGAAGACACCAACGCTCCTGCGAACTTCACAGCCTTCTCCATTCTCTCCAGGCATAGCGCCGTAGATTGTATAGCGGCTGTGCTTGGTATCGCGCTCAGCCCCATTCACATCTATGGGGCCGAGCTGCGCCTAGGCCATGTGACCAATGAACGTGTCCTCACTGGCCTAGGGAAAGCTGAGAGACGGCCACGGGACTACTGCGAGTAACACTGCCTCCTCTAACAGCTGATTGGTGGGGGTCTCAGGTGTTGGACCTCCACCATCACATACTGATGACCTATCCACAGGATAGGTCATCAGTATTAAAATCTTGGAAAACCATATTCGTCTTCTTTGTGAAGGCCATTTTTTAATGACAGTTTGAGTGGTCATCTCAAAGATGTTTCGCTGTATATTACATTTGGTTATCTCCGGTAATTTTCCTTTGATGGGTGATAAACATTTTCAGTGTTGTTGACTTCTGTTCTTCTTCTACTGTTGTTCTAGAACTACAGTACAGAGCTGATGGTAATTGTTACAGTATTTTCTAAAGGTGTTACCTTTGTCTTCATACAATGGCCCCTAGGTTTCTGAGTGGTTGTCATAAGCGAAAAAAAAAGGATAGCTTTGTGCCTGAAAATAACTAGGAAAGTATGATAAGTATTTTGATGAAAAATGTCTAGCTTGATATATCGGTGCCGTTAAGTGCTCTTTTAATTAAGTCTGTGTTTTTACATTTTGACAGGTCCATTTTAAGTCCCCCCAAACTGTAAATTTGGCAGAGCCATGAATACAGTGCTAAATGAAGCTCAGGAATTCAGTGAAGCTGCCCAATAGTGACTGCGACACTACGTAGAGTGCACACAGCCCGAGCTCTGCTAACAAGCTATATTTATATGACATTTACTGATATTTCAATTCACATAATTTTTTCAGAGCGTGTAGTAGCTGTCAGCAAATAGAAGTGTTGACATGGTTGTTTCCTGGAAGGAATTTGCTGCAAGCAAAGTGTCTGTGTATTCCTTCCCATGCAGCTACCATGAGCTACCCTTAGGTTTAGAGGCTTAGCTCCAGTACATGATGACAGCTGCACAGCGTAAATGACTGCTAAAACTGGCGTGCATCAAATGTGGAGTGCCTTCTTTATTTTTGTACATGTTTAGTGCTTTAAGAAGTGCAAGTTTTTACACATCTAATGCTTAGGTTGTATTGTTTATCAAAGGCTGTCCGCCAGGTTTCTGGGTTGTTAAAACCTCACAATTTTGTGCAAAGATTTCTGTCCTTTTTTTCAACTTCGTGCCGTTTTTGCCACTTTGGTAAAGTGAGTGGAGCTTCCCAGGAAGGAGCAGGGCCTGACAGATTCATTATAATTTACACCAGATATTGGTAGAAATTTTACAGCTGCCAGAAGATTCACCAAATTTATTAGGAGTCCTGTAACACTTAATAAATATGACACATCTTACTCCAGACTTATTAAATTCCTTTATGAACTACTGAATAATATCTATCTATCTATCTATCTATCTATCTATCTATCTATCTATCTATCTATCTATCTAATCTATCTATCTATCTATCTATCTATCTATCTATCTATCTATCTAGAAAAGCTGGAGCCGCACTCACTGCATGTATAGCAAGTAAGGAGTGCCAGCGGTTAAATGTGACCAACATCCAACCATATAAAAAAGAATAAAACCACAGCACATCCAAAGTGTGAATGAAGTGATGTCCTTTATTCACCCATGCGACGTTTCGGTCCGCTTGCTGGGACCGTTCTCAAGCTTCCCTATCTATCTATCTATCTATCTATCTATCTATCTATCTATCATCTATCATCTATCTACCTCTCTGTCTATCTAAGTACAAAAATCATGAAAAACTCTTCTAGTATGCTGTTCGCACCAAGTGCTGCTGGTTCTGTTAGAGACAGGTCAAATCTCCAGTAAAATGTCACAATAATAATAATCTTTATGGCGCTAACATATTCACAGCAGTGCTTTAAAATCATGGGGTTCATGTACAAAAGTCAAAAATAATATAGCAACAAGAGAGGAATGAGGGCCCTGCTCACAAGAACGTACATTCTATGAGGAGATGGGGTACTCACCACTTCATTTGCCCCACAGTAATACTACCCTTTTTTGTGTCCCCATAAAGTAATAATGACCCCTTTGTGCCCACAGTTATAGTACCATTCCTGTGGCCCTGAATAGTGATAATACACAGTTTATGCCCCTATAGTAATTATTCCCCTTTGTGCCCCAAAGTAATAAGCCCCATTTGTGACTCCCACATTAGTAAGAATAGTGCCCTCAAGGTAATAATTCCTCTTTGTGCCCCCTCAAGGTAATAGCTGCTCTCCTGCTGCAGTGCAGTGTGTGGCAGTCTGTGCAGCATGTGCAGCCTGAATCTTCCTCCTCTGCCTTATCTACTCTGGCTCCTCAGCGCACTAGAATAAATGAGGGAGAAGGACTTAGGATACACAGGCTGCTATACACCACACTGCATCAGGAGGCAGAGCAAGTAAAAGTACAGTCAGCGTTAATATGGACAAGGGGGACTTGTGGGCTCCATTGTAAATGTGACCACTCCAACTCTTATAGCTATAGTACACTACTAGTTTGAGGTCCCTCCACATATATTTGAGTGCTTATAAGCTCAGATGTAATGGCGGATAAGTTCATTCCTAGTGGGTGATAAAGTGTGATTAAGCCTATATATGTCATTTAATCCATATCCATAGTCTAATGTTAACAGGCCCCTGTAGATTCCAGTCTACATGAGGATATGCAGTTTGGGTGTGCATATTTGAGCTTTTACTAGAGC